>VMBQ01001929.1:20671-35325 GCA_007657795.1 Dreissena rostriformis | reverse complement strand
AACTGTACTTTAGAAGTAAAGTGGATCTAAACACAAAATTTAACCAAATATTCAAAGTTACTAAGTCAAAAAAGGGCCATAATTCTGTCAAAATGCCAGTCAGAGTTACATAACTTTGCCTGCACAGTCCCCTTATGATAGTTAGCAAGTGTTCCATGTCTGAAAGCAATAGCTCATCATGATACTTTAGGAGTAAAGAGGACTAAAACACAAAACTTAACCAAATTTTCACTTTTCTAAGTATAAAAGGGGCCATAATTATGTCAAAATGCCAGTCAGAGTTACATTACTTTGCCTGCACAGTCCCCATATGATAGTTAGTAAGTGTTGCAAGTATGAAAGCAATAGCTTTGATACTTTAGGAATAAAGTGGACCTAAACACAAAACTTAACCAAATTTTCAAAGTATAAAAGGGGCCATAATTCTGTGAAAATGCCAGTCAGAGTTACATTACTTTGCCTGCACAGTCCCCTTATGGTAGTTAGTAAGTGTTGCAAGTATGAAAGCAAAAGCTTTGATACTTTAGGAATAAAGTGGACCTATAAACAAAACTTAACCTAATTTTCAAAGCATAAAAAGGGCACATAATTCTGTCAAAATGCCAGCCAGAGTTATCTAACATGGCCTGCCCAGTCCCCACATGATAGAAAGTAAGTGTATCAAGTTTGAATGCAATAGCTTTGATACTTTATGAGAAAAATGGACATTAACACAAAACTTAACCGGACGCCGAAGCAGACGCCGACGCTAAGGTGATGACAATAGCTCATAATTAAAAAAAAAGATGAGCTAAAAAGTTATGCATGTACAACCACCACATAATATGATTAATTATGTCTGAAAATCTATGAACAAAACATACTTCTATAGGTAGATACATGTGATGTTAGTTGTGGCAATACAGTAGTAGCACAACACCTATGACACAAAAAACTGTCCATATACACTATCCATAAGTTGTTTACATACTATGATCATACTTTAACATCTAGACACAAGCATGGTCTTTGGAAAACATTATTGAGCAACAAAAAATAAATTTACATTTTTGAACATGCTTTACACATGTTAATGTTTTATGTACATAGAAATAGTCAAAACATTTCAAATACAAAATATACTGTTGAATCTACTAAAACAAATGATACCTGAAGACTGCAATAGCCACTAAAAAACTTATGCATTGACACAAAATTTTATTTTTCCCTGACTTTTTACTGACTTTTCTGAAATTCTGTTTTTCACTGACCATTTTTTTTAATTCCCTGACTTTTCACTGACCTTGAAAATAAAATAAAATTTCCCTCCTGACTTTTCAAGTTATGTGGCAACCCTGAAAGAAGTACACTATCAAACTTTTAACTCTTAAATAAACAAAAATTTTCACTCAAAGTTAATGTAGTAAACACTTGAAACTGTTAGTCAAAAGTCACATTTTTATTTCTTCCTGTACAGTTTGCTGCAGAAACCACATTTTTCAGCATTGTCGCCCGTGGAGGTGGAATCTCAACTTTGCGTTCAAAAGAAGTTACCTTCCGCTCAATTCGTCGGACATCGTTCTGCACCTCCTGAATTACCGTTACCAGGTTCGATAGCAATCCATTTGTCCGCTCGCTGGTCTCGATTGATTTGCCCAATGCGGTGAGTATAATCTGCGAAGCCTCAACAAAGGCTTTTGCGACAACATTGCTTGGATCTTCATGGCTTGTTTCGTCGCTAGAAGTCCCTTCCACCCGGCTCTTTTTGCGGGGTACTTCACCAACCCCCTGAAAAAGTGGGTCAGCCCGGTCCCTTTCAGGCAGAAGCTCAGGCAACATGTTTTCGTCCACTAGTGGTGTGGCGTTACTGTTACAGTTGCTGGACGTACGACCAGAGGGTATGCCGATTTTGGCAAGACTTGCGAAAAAGTCCAGGTAAGGCATAACCCCACTAACTTCTGCAGCCTTACCCAGTACATCAATAGAGACATTTCTTTGGGCCTGTGTTTGACCTACTCGGACAGGTGTGGCGGTGAAACCTTGACTAGTTGGAGTCACGCGTCGAAATGACTGTAAGGTTGAGAGTGTTGCAGGTTCTGGAGCAGAGGGAGTGGTGGAATTGTAGAGAAGCCATGCACCTTGACTACTTGGAGCCACGCACCGAAATAACTGTAGGATTGAGAGTGCTGCAAAAAGCAACTGATTTATACTCAAACCCAACCGATTAACATCAATATGTCCAAAATGCCTCAGACCATCCAACAAATGTAAAGAAGGCAATTCCCTATGGACTAGGAATACGTTTAAAAAGAAGATGTTCTAACGAAAACAAATACCAAAGTCGCAAGAAAGAACTAAAACAAAATGTACAGAAAAGAGGATATCCAAATGAATGTGTAGACCTTGAATTATCACGAGTTTATAGTATTGAAAAAAGGACTTACTTTAGAAGAAAAAATAAATCAAACAAAAGAGTACCACTAGCTATAACTTACAACAACGACCTTTCAAATATCCACTCAATAATTCGAAGATATAAAGACAAACTATATAAATTAGACCGACTGAAAAATGTATTCCAAGATGTACCAATGGTTGCATACAGACGAGATAGAAATATCGGTGACATTTTAGTACATGGAAAAACAAACAAATAAAAAAAAACAAGCGTTTG
Source organism: Dreissena rostriformis (assembly GCA_007657795.1). Taxonomy (NCBI): domain Eukaryota; kingdom Metazoa; phylum Mollusca; class Bivalvia; order Myida; family Dreissenidae; genus Dreissena; species Dreissena rostriformis. The sequence goes on along the minus strand of VMBQ01001929.1, from coordinate 32,672 downwards.
CAACAAATACCAAATCATGCAAGTCAAATTGTATAGTCTGTGAAATGTTAAAAAATTAGGTATTCATAACAACCCAAGAAGTGAGATTCCAACTGAAGCAATAAAACAGAACTGTTCAATTTACAACTTGGTATACGGTATATTTTGTATTTATGCCAGAAGATGATATATATAAAAGAGAAACACAAAACGTTAAAGAAACGTGCAAAAGAACATGAGGCTGACGTGCGGCTCCGGATAGATAAACTAATCTCACCATATTTCAACGATGGCCACGGAGAGCAGGACATGAAGTTTATCAGTGCTAACACAATTACGAGACAGTTCCCGTTATAACAGACTTATTAAGGAATTGGAATTCATACAGAAGTTTGAAACACAGTCTCCATATGGATAAAATACAAAAAAAAATCAAATTGATGTCCTGCTACGAGCAATTATTACGGGCAAAAGCACGCCGCGCAGCGGCGTGCGTTGACCGTTAATTTGTATCACTTTTCTGAAAAACAAATAGACTTATATAATAGCCTGTGCAAGTCAAATATTTCCTGCCTGCGTCATCTATTTTCGCGATGCAAAATCATAGACCACTGGAGCAACATAGACACTTCGACAAACGCTTTATCACACGTAGATGCATACCTCACGAAATAATACGTCATGGCAGTGATTACTGTGTATGTAATTGTACTCTTTGTTCTTGCATTACATGTTTTTCACCGCAAAAATACGCTTTTTTTGCTCTAGTTTGCTATGCTTCCTGTTTCCCGGCCTTAAGCTGTTAAGGGAACAAGTCATATTCCACAGACTGGTAAACTACATAACGCGATAACTTCCGGCAACACAATTTTGGTAAATACCACCGTCTAAAATGTATTACATGAATCCAGATATCTTTCGAATTACATGTAATTTGCTTCGGTCTATTTGATATCTAATTGTTATTATTATCCTGAAAAATCAATAAACGCTAATTTAAAAAATAATGATTTTTTAAAACATTATAGTTTGCATCTGAATTCTAGCGGTATTTCAAATGCGCCACCCTACAGTACGTGCTGTTTACATGTCAGCGTTCGTGACCCAATTTCCATTCGTTCTCAGAAACCATTTTTACATGTGATCATTAGCAATAATCTGGTAAGTAATTAGTAGCGGTTGTAATCCACCAGAAACAAGTTTATTTACAAAATGTATCGATATTGCGATTTAACCTTTTTGTATTTTAGCTTAGTTTCAACTTGTTTGCACCTCGTCTGCTCGCATTTTGCCGAGTTAACATATCACTTTATAAAGATTAGGCCTAAACCCCCCACATCTTATACTGTTTGATTTTCGTACCAAAATCTTCCAGATTGTTCACAATTAAACAAAAAACTCGAATTGACAAAACGTCTGCATTATTTATCAAATTTTTTAGATTAGTGTTCACTACTGGTTTTCCATTTTTAGAAGCTGTTCTGCCAAGCACTGGGTATCACACAACCGTCACAAGCCATTCTATTCAGCAAAAATGACAGTGTTGGTTTGGCAAAAAAAAAATAGGGCGGTTTCCGGTCTCCTTGGGAAAAAAAAACAGGGTCGGTAGGTAGGGATTTTTTTTTTGTCTTTCGGGTACTAGAATGGAGAAATGAACCGAAATAAACGAAAATGAACATTTTTTTATATTTTTTTGGCGACCCCAATACAAAGTTGAGGGTCGGCGCCGATTCTGGAGACACGGTCGGGCGACCGGAAACGGACCTATTTTTTTATTTGGCCTTTCCAGAAATCATCAAAGGAGGGATTCCTGAACTATCAAAGTTTCCATGGAATAAAGTGTTTACTTCAAAGGAACATATGTGAACTTTTATAGAACTTTGTGGAGTCTATATCTGTCTGTCTGTAAACAAAAATCAGCTATCGCATTATAAAGACCAGATGTGCAAACAATGTGAATTTGTCAAAGGGTTGTTAAATTAACAATTTGAAGGCAATTAACATGTTAAAGAAGAGCGATAGTTCCAATGCAAATTTAGCCTTACATGTGTCGACCAGTGTCTACAACTAAATGTTTAACTTGTAATAAAACAACTTACCACAAGGTTGTAAAAGCACTCCGTACGTAGACGTTGTGATCATTTAGTTATGCAGTGCAATTATAGACATAAGCAACTAGCTTAATAAATTGGCTGTTAATTGTTGTTCCATGATAAATATTCTATACGCTAGTAAAAGACAGCATTGTTTATTTTTTAAAAGGTTATGCAATTGTATGTATACTATATTGTTTTGAATAAACTGCATACTATTCTGTATTATACTTGTTTTTCATAATGCATTGAATGGATTATGATTCATAAGGAATTCATTCAACAGTTTTTCAAAAGATAACATCACTTTGTAAGTACATTTTCTTGTAAGTTGATGACAGTGTTAAGCATTACTTATTGTGTAACTAGTATTTTATGTGCGAATAAATTATGTGAAGTGTTTTGTATCGCAATGCATTACCATATAAGTTTTCTATATGTACTGAATATACTAACATAATTTACATGCTTCTTCTAGCGACTAAGCCTAGAAAGACTGACATATACATAAGCTCATATGATTACTGAAATATCTGTGTTTGTTTTTTGTGTTATAAGAATGTATACATTAAAAACAAAATGGATGATATAACGTTTTGTTTGTTTGCATTCAAATATTAACTATACAGCTACAAACTAAGTGTATGCAGTTTAGACTGTGATTTTTGAATACTACAAAATGGCTAGTGTTTAGTGGAAACATAATTTAAACAAGGCGACAATAGTCTGCAGAAGAAAACTAAAACGCTGTGAGATACCGGTATTTATGAAATATTTTAATTGCAAAAAAACAACAAGTAAGATATCCCTCAGTTCACATAATTATACATTATGCTGTCAATCAAAATTCGCTCTCACTTAAGGGATCAATACCGAGACCCCAAAGTCACCAAGCGGATACCATATCTACTAAGCCGCAGCCACCGAACCAGCTTTAAATTCCAGAAGCTGAAAAAGCACTCAATTATAAGATATTAAATCTTAAAGCTTGGCAGATGTAAACGCCTTTTTTCATCAAGCAACAAAATTAACCTTATTTTGGCTGCGTTACTTTATTATTGAAACAATCATAATGATTTGTACACAATAACGTCCAAATATTTATTACAATACGTGGTTTTCAAATAAGCTTTTACTCGTATATTAGGTAGCACCTATTATCATATTAGGCCACACCAACTTGATCTGTTGGCCTACGGATTTAAAAAAAAAAGTTGAAGAGGCGAGCGATTTTTTTTTTTTTTTTTTTGAAAACAGGAAATTCTCGAGCGAGCGAAGAGCGAAGAATAAAAAAAAACACATTTCGATAGAAAAATATTGCATTAACAAGAGACACAGGTTAAAACAGCTTTATTTTACATTCAAATAAATTCTTATACAAAGAAAAGAATCAATGTACAAACAAGCAATACTATATCTATGAGTTGCATACTTTTCAAATAAAAATCCACTAAAATAAGGTTTCAGCACTTAAATTTTAAAATGAAGAACACAAGTCTAAAGCTAGTTTCACCTTTGTATACTTCCAAATAATGACAGACAGTCAGACAAAGGCCATGCATNACTTTGAATCGTTTGTAAAATTATATGGTATTTTGATGTTCATTTAAGTGCGTAAATTTACGCAAGGCTTGGCTTATGTTGAAAGATACTTCGAAAAAATATTGTATTTGTGAAATTCAAAGTACCATATCACTTCTTTTTTTTTTAAATTAGTTCGTAAATTTACGCAGTGCATGGGAGAGCTTTTGCATAGTTCTTCGATTTCTATGTAAAATGATAAGGGTTTTATGATGATTTAAGTGCGTAAATTTACGAAGAGCTTGACTTATGAAGTTTGTAAATTCACTCAGTTCTTGGGACAATTTTTGTTAATTTCTTTGAATCGTATAAAAAATTATCTGGTATTTTGATGTTCATTTAAGTGCGTAAATTTACGCTAGGCTTGGCTTATGTTAAAAGATACTTTGATTTTTTTTATTGTATTAATGAAATTCAAACTACCGCATGACTTTTTTTAATAAATTAGTTTGTAAATTTACGCAGTGCTTGGGACAGCTTTTGCATAGTTCTTCGATTTCTATGTAAAATGATAAGGGTTTTAATGATGATTTAAGTGCGTAAATTTACGCAGTGCTTGCAAAAATCGACAACTGTATTTTGAAACGTTTGTCAGAATGAAATTTATGTGCAATAAAATGAGAAATAAATCACATGTTTTTCTTCTTTTTGCAATGAAAAAAAGGGAATATTGAGGGATATTCCCTTATAAAATGCCCTGTGTTAAGCTATTTTGACAAGATTTTTTAAATTAATTCACAAAGATTAAAATCCTTTTTTTTTTTTAAATCTAAACACTCACAGGTACTTTATCCCTTACGATTTAACCATATTCTCTGTATATAAGCTTATACAGAATTTGTGAATCTTAACGTTTAAAGTGTACTTGTGGTAACATTTCAGTATAAAAAATATGGGTCTATTTAAAGCAAATTGATTTTAAACATTGACCGTTTTTATCTGTGAGGCCGTTTTTAATCGGGCCGTTTTAATTTTTTGCTATAATAACTTTCACCAATAATGTCCGAAAATAACAACAGTCCGAACAGTAGTTCTTTGCACTCTTTGTGTACTTAGTCATTGTGTACTTTTAATTAAAAAAAAACTACTAAAATTTTGAACTAATTAAGTGTTAATTGTATTGGACATCTATCTTAGGATTTTCACGGCCAGCGGTCTTGTAAGGCTCACGGGAGTAGCGTGAGAAATGCAAGACTTCCGATATATCTTAACTTTCCCACGGTCTTGCAAATCTCACGCTACACCGGGTTCAGAACATGACGCCAGAATCCTTTGCAACAGTGGAGTGTGCCAGTTCATGGAGGACAACATTGAGCAAGAAAGGCACCAATACTTGCTGGGGGATTCGGGCTACCCGTGTAAACGTTGGCTCTTGACCCCATTTTTGCGGCCTGATGGCAAACATCAAGTTAACCGCAACATGTAGGAGCTAAATTACTATTATTTTTTTTATCATTTGTTACTTCACAATGAATTTTGGTATAAAACATCGAAATAGTCTAGTAATTGTCAGACAATATTCTTCGATTAACCAAAGTGTCTTTCCATCACTGATACAGTGCAAATACAATACGTGAAATGTTTTAAAGACTTTAAAGAGCTTTGCCACTAAGGTGACGAATACCCCCACACGCCGAAAAATTATACATTGAAGACGAATTCATAAAATGCAGCAAAGACTTGTTAAAGCCGATGCCGACACTTTTACTCTTACAAAATTGTGTCTTTGTTTCGTATGAACGGATCTGCACTAAAACTAAATTTAGATTCACATCGTACATGCATGATATATATGCTGGTGAATTAGACTTCCAGCCATTTTCGATATCATGTTTAAATATCTGGCTTATTTCGCATTTTTCGACACATGTTCTTCTTTACTTTTATTTTAATTTATATTGAAATATACTGGTCAGCGAGTATTTGTCGGACAGCAGTATTTACCGGACGTTCTATTTATTTCGTGTATTTTAACCCTTAAGCACACTTTGCTACGTCACATACTTACGTGCGATTGTTTTCTCGATGTTAACACCAGAATTTCGTTGAAAGGCAAGTATTTTAGTTAAATAACTATAATGTTTACAAATTTCGTCGCAATGAAATGTGACCTCCGCGCGGGGCATATTTATAGTACGCGCATGCGCAAAGTAATTCACTTAAAGCGACTTCGATCGCAAACCATGGTTTTGTAATTGTCTGAAACTGTGACCGAATTCACTTTGGTTCGACGAAAGTGACGTCATCTGGTCTCCTTGGATGAACCACACAAAAGCGGCCAATCCTCTTGATCAAAGATGGCGGCAAAAGGTAACATGTGTGCACGCTGTTTCTCTATTTTTTAAAATGTGTTCATAATTGTTGTGCAATAAGCGAACAATTAAGTTGTCCAGATGTGTTTATCGATGCTGTAATGCTACATTAAAGTAATATATGTAATATAAATAAATATTTGGTGAGAAAATGCCCGTTCAACTGGATTAATATGTTTATGCATACTGCACCTACACATGTATCAGTATCTTGTTTCGGAACACGAAGCGTTAGAAATAAGGTTATAGAAAAACTCAAATGTACACTCAAAAGAGTTATTGTTAGTCCACTTATGCTTTGTGTAGTCTCGAGGCTGGCTATAGCTATCTAATATCCGTAGCTAGGCTGAACCAGGTTTATGAAATTCAAGCATCGTATATGAAATTCAAGCATCGTATATGCACCGACTTTAAATAAAATTTGTATTGTATTGTATCTTATGACATCTACTTTATAAATCTGTGTATTTTGTTGCTTATTCTGTGAAATACTAAAATCCATATTTTTATAGCAGCAGGCCATTAGGGTTCCTGCTAGCCTCAGCCTATCTCAGATAAAGTTGGCTCAGTCTCATGTGAAATAAATAATCTATAACTAGAAAATTGTACATCTTTACAGATGGATGCTGAAACAGTTCAGGTCAAGTGGACTTGCTATATCTGCCATCAGAAAGCACCAACGCATTCATAAGCTTCATTGGAGGCACACGCAAATTCCAAACAGACTGAAATTTTCATTGACGGGGATTACAGGTATTGGTGCTTAAGTAATAAGTATAAGCCTGTTAAATAAGGAAAGATAATTCGACTGTCGTATAACATACATACACGCGTGTAAACTTACTAAACATGCTGTTGCTCATTTATCTTTAAAGTAAAGTATTTTTTTTTACATTTACGTTTGTCTTTTATTACAATGACATTTCAAGTCGGCAACTAAAATGCATAAGGCTGTAACGCCCCAAACATACTTGTTTTTTTTTTTATTTTCCTAGTTCTTATTGGCATATAACCTTAAATAGATCATACTTCCTCCTTAACGTTTCGTTTGTTACCAGTCACTTAGTTACTATGTGGTTTAGCAATACGTCTTATGCTTAAATTAACATTAATACTAAAAAATCAACTGAAAAATCGTAAAATAAAGTTACCCAATAAAAAAATCAATGTTCCTTATAGCAAAAGCCAAAATTTCAAAACGAGATGTTTTTTGGTAACATGGATGTTTGTAGATATAAAATGCTTGTTTATTTTTTTATTTTTCGTGTCACAAATAATTCCATTTGTTTGTTTGCACGTTTTAAATTTTTTTGCGTACACAAATAATTCCATTTTATAACCCCACACTGATATTTATCCATACGACACATGAACACTAACATGGTACCAGTTCAGTGTTCTTGTGTCGTATGAATAGATATAGTCGCGGGACATTATTTTGGATATTGCTATAAGGAACATTGATTTTTTATTGGGTAACATTATTTTACTAAATACTTTACGTAATTACGCAATAGAAAAACAGAACTTGTGATTCCTTTATTCATGGACTAATACAATTAATATTTATATATTATAATCATTAACATGTTAAAATTATTCAAGTCTGAAAAATGTGGAGGCTGTTGAAGACACATGCGAAGTGACAAACGGTAATTACAAAGAACTGTAAAGTCAAAAACTAGGTCACGGGGTCACTTAGTGTGTTTTAAACATTGAGCATGGTGTCCGCTCTCTAATTTAAGTAGTTTTCATCTCTATTTAGGAAAATATCCTCGATATGCTCCTTAAATACGATTACATGATATATACAAAAATTCTTTCTTTATGTAATCTATGCTGTCTCTTTTGAAAGTATAAGAGTAGATTTTTATGATGTATTTATGCAGATGTTGCAGACGATTTTGGACATTCAGACGTAAGTCCGGAGTATATACCCTACATGAAAGGTATGGAATGCAATAACTACGTTTGTCAGAATTGAATTGGATATGAATTGAGTTGTTGTTTTTTAACCAATGATAATTCCCAAATATTTACAGAAAAAAGAAATACCAAATGAAAATAAAGATAAAAAATCAGTACGAGAAAGGGCCGTATTGAATGGCTTCAATATACAAACAGAATTACAGTCATTACATGCGTCTTCAAACTGTGAACAATTCAAGCGGATCGACGTGGTAATTTTCAGAACTATCCAATCAAAATGCAACGAAAGAACAGCCCGGACACTGATAGAACTTTGGAAAACTGAAACTCAACGCAATGAAGAAATTTCACATAAAAGATGGAGAAACAATGCAAAATGGCTATCAAAATACGAACAAGAATTAATAAAGGAACATGAAAATAAAAATCCATTCATCAAGAAACAAGACTTCGGAAACATAACTCAACCCTTTTCATATGCTAATATTGTACGAAAAAATGCGACCAACTTTCAAAATCTGAAGACAACAAACAACTATAAGTCAAGAAAAAAACGGAACCCATGATCCCCTACGATCCTGATTCCTTTCACCCATTATATTACTAAGGAAGAAATCTTGTATAATACAACTACTATTGCTATACTGTAAACCTTTCCTGTGTCCATTATTTATTACAGGCCCGCTTGTTGCAGTGCAATTTGTGCCCCACACTGACTTCAGTTACAATAAGAAGGCAAATATAGTACGCCACATCCAAACCACTCACCTCCACCAATGTCAGAAATGTCACCATCAACCGAAAAGAAGATCACCGATGCAAAAACCATGGAATCAAGACTGATGTAATTTTGATAAAAACGTAACATAATCTCCAAGGAGACAAAGCAGAAGAAGCTCTAAAGCAAGTTAAAATTGATGACTATATTAGCAGCAGAATAGAACGAAGATGCAAAACAAATGTAATTAAAGAGAAACTTATCGCAACAGTGATCCACAAAACACCAGAAGAAAAGAAAAACAGAAACCACAAACGAAGGAAGAACCACAGACCATAAAAGAAGAAAGGAGGAAAACAAGTCAATAAAAACCACCATACCACAAGTAAACAAACAACCAAAATATAACACCTTAAAAAAGACCTATACCTGTCAGATGAGGACGACGAGTTTGAACAAATGTGGAAAATCAATGCCCCGGAGAACAAAGAATTATAATTTCCATTCCCTGACGAAACTCGGGAAAACCAAACACCACCTCAAAAACAAGAACTTGAACAAAAAGAAGAACACAAGGAAAACAAACTACCAAAACATTTCATCATCCCCAAGATGAATCATTCAAATAACCACGTCACATCCAAAACACCATTAAATGTAGACAAAATAATAGTCACGAAATCTTATGAACCAAAAAATAATGCACTAGACAAGATCCTCAACAACATGGAAAATCCTAGACAATTAATCTCTTACGAAGACATAACAGATACCACTTATAATTGAGGTCATCAGATTAAAGGTCAAAGTCACAGGGGCTTGTATCATGAAATAGGTTATAAGGATCATATACATTAGTATGCTGGTTAGTCTTGACAAAGGATGACCCCTAATGAATTTCACATCAAGAGATCTAAGGTCAAGGTCACATGGACGACTTTGCTGCAGGTTGGAAGGCATATATGTTTTACAAACAAATCTTGTTACAAAATATCATGATTTACTTCTTTATTACAGCTGACCGCAGTAGAACAACAGGAAAACATAAAGAGTATTTCAGATATTCTGATTCTCCCATTGATTGAGAATCCATCTGCAGCAGGATTGAAAAAGATCATGGACCAATTAATCACAGATCTCAGGAAGTATCACAAATTCATGACAGGTACCCAGAAGCGTTCCATTAACAACCACCAATCGCCTGAACCCATAAGAAATGTCAACGACAGTTGGTCACTAGTTACTGTGAACAAAGTAGATTCTGTAAGGGAAGAATACTCTGCTTTAGACTTAGCTCTGAAAGAATGTTGTGACTACATCCCAGTGGACCTATAACAGTTCGAACCAAAGTCCAAGGAGGACAGACGGAAGTGGTTAAGTAAGATAGACCTTTCGTCCACAGTGAATGTTTTCACTTACACACATGGCAATTATATAGGAAACATTCCATAAATGCATTTTATACTAAATATACATATACAATCATTTTATTTTTGTCCCTTGATACCATTTTATAAATGTACCAGATTTGTTTTTAATAATAAAACTATTATTTTTGTGTTAACAATACAAAAAAAAAATGTGTAAATTTTATAATCTTCATATTTCAGGAGTAACGTTTAAAAATTACGAGTATAGCATTGATAATAATACTACAGCATTGTTTGGGATGGGCAATAAATGCGCAAACATACCATGCTCATTTGAGGTGTTTGACTTCATTTTTCGACATACCCGTCATATGTGCATTATTGCCATTGCAAATTTAACACATGTTCCCGATTTTAATCCATCACAAAAAAATGTAACATCATTTTATATGAATATTAAATCAAAAGTATTATTGGTTGCAATGGAAACTCATACATAAAAGGACACTAAAACACAAGTTTGGTCTTGGCTGTTCATGAATTATGTCTTTTACAAATACAATACGTACATTGTAATGTGTATAATTATGCATATGAAAATGCAATTCAGATCTTATTGATGCACATACTTTGTTGTCAATATTTACCAATGAAAAATAAAAAAAATACAATAGCAACACTTTTCAAAGAGGGAAACTTAAAGGTAATCCAACACTACATAAGAAAGACAACCCGTATAGATCAATAGTAAATGGCATTGGAACAAGTACTTATAAAGTAGCAGAGGAAGCAGAAAAGGAACTAGAAACCTATGTAGTAGAAACACCAAGCTATATAAAGGACACCACAGAATATTTAACGCTTTAGAGATGGAAGACACTATAACTAGAAGGAATTCTATTATACTGTTTTGATGTAGTCAAGTTATATCCATCAATTCGAAAGAGGTAATACTAGTCTGTTTTGGACTTATGATTACTATAAATTCTAATATTGTATATAAAACTTATACACTAAAAGGTACACAAACTCGATACAATTACGCTTTGATTTTTTGCCGTTTATCGAGAATTGAACCATATTATTGAAAAACAATTGTTTTTAAGCAGTTTTACAAAAATAGTGTTTTCAAGGAAGGTAATAAAAACAAAATATTTGATTTCATATTTGTTTTAAATGAGTTCATGTTAAGTGTTTAATGAAATGTAGTTCTACTCTAGGCTTCGTGTTAACTAGTTTACAGTATGATCATTGTCTGACAAGTCGATCATTTGTATTGGAATTTCATAACTGACCCCAGGATAATGGAACACACAGATATATGAAACAATAATATACTTTCGTTTCTTACTAAGTTTATTGTGATAGTTGCAGTGCAAATGGGTCTGATGGCTCAAAAGTCACATTTTCAGGTTTTTTATATTTCATTTTTTTTTTTTAGAAATAAAATGAAAAAAGTAGGCTTCTATCATTTTTAGTTTTCGAGATATCGACTTAAAGAGAGGAGATATCGACCTTAAGGGGTGTTGCGGCAGTTTTGCTGATTTTTTTCCATCTAATTACTTTTGCTCAACATTTTTATTCAAGTACTACATACAAATACTAAATGAAAAATGCAATAAAAACATAGGGTCACCGGCTTTGTTTGGATTTTATTCACCATTATATAATATGTACTTTTTCATTAAAACTGAAAAATCTCTAATTGCATAATACTGATTAATAACCTATGAAATTGGAAACATGTAGAGATTATATAAGCTAATATATATCATATACCATTTAAGTAAACCACAAACAACCAAAAAAATGGAGAACACAAGTTAAATTTTAAGAAATTTAATTTTTATAATTTTTATGTCACCCAAAAAAATGTCAATTTTTTACTATTTTAACCACAAAAATGGAATTTAAAAAAGTTCTATCTAATAACTTTTTGCGAAACTGCTCAAATATGTTCATCTACGTATTTTTATCATAAAACAAAAATAAAAAAGGGGGGTCACCGCACTTTTAACA
>VMBQ01001929.1:0-20468 GCA_007657795.1 Dreissena rostriformis | reverse complement strand
GCGTCTAATATCTTTTTAAAGCGGGACTGTACGATTTTGTCAAATATTTATGATTTTTTTTAAATGTGTTAAAAATTAGTATACATATATTTCAATATAAATTAAAATAAAAGTTAAGAAGAACATGTGTCGAAAAATGCGAAATAAGCCAGATATTTAAATCTGAAAGCTTAAATGACTGGAAGTCAAATAAGCCAGCATATATATAAATCATGTACAATGTGAATCTAAATTTAGTTTTAGTGCAGATTCGTTCATACGACACAAAGACACAATTTTGTTTCCTTACAAATACGAGTTAAAGTGTCGGCATCGGCTTTAACCAGCCCTAACTTGTCTTTGCTGCATTTTATGAAATTCGTCTTCAAAGTATAATTTTTATTGCCTATTTTGAGTCATCATAACATAATTTAATCAATATACTAAAATTTAACAAATGTAAAAATCGTACAGTCCCGCTTTAAGATTTTAGATTTAAATATCTGGCTTATTTCGCATTTTTCGACACATGTTCTTCTTAACTTTTATTTTAATTTATATTGAAATATATGTATACTAATTTTTTATACATTTTTTAAAAATTCATAAATATTTGACAAAATCGTACAGTCCCGCTTTAAGTATTTCATAAAATAAAGTTACCCAATACAAAAATCAATGTTCCTTATAGCAAAAGCCAACATTTCAAAACGAGATGTTTTCTGGTAACATGGATGTTTGTAGATATAAAATGCTTGTTTTTAATTTTTACTAAATACTTTACGAAATTTCCGTTGGTTTTTGAGTATTGATGTTACTTTATTGTCTCTTCTTTTTTATTCTCTTAAAAAGGGAAGATGGGGAATATTACAGCTGTGCACATGACAGTAGACCATAGCTTGTTCAATTTTTCTCTATGACACAAGTTTTTCAAAGTGATTATGGCATCTTAACCTTCAAATAAACTATTTTATGTGACAACCTTATGCAAGTGATATCTAAAGTTCTGTTTGTCCCTTTGTCTTCATATTTGGCATAGTTGTTGCTTACCACTAGCAGAAGATGGCTATTGATTTTGGCAATGATATATTAAAGTTCAAGGTCACTTAACGGTTTAAGTATTTTCTACATGTGAAAGCCTTGTCAGAGTGATATCGTCAGTCTTCACATTTGATGTTTTTTTTTCTGATATACAAAGACTCTTTGATTTGTTTATATTTCTATTATATAAAAATCGTATATGAGTGATAAATGAAGTACCTTTTGACACTATTATCTTAACCATGGAAAGGTTGTTATCAATTGCTAGTTAAAGACAAGGTCAAGATCACATGTTAAATGTATATATTAAAACATCATAAATGTAATACAGCTGTATGAATATTATGATANGGGCATACATGTTTCGCAAACATTTCGTGTTATAAGTTATATGTACATTACATAAAATTTATATTTGATTTCTGAATTAAAAAAACCGGGTATTTGCAACAGAATATGGAGTGGGTTTCGAAGAAATACTGCCTTCCAGACTTTCTGTTGAAAAAATCCAGGGCCTTCGTAAACCATTGCTTGAAGCGAGTTACCAATGAGCCTGTAGCTAGTGATGGTAAAGAGCTTCAAGAAAATGTACTAACAGTAACCAGCGCATCTAGTGGCAGACAGTATACTGTCGATCTGCAAGGAATGATGCCCACATGTACCTGCTTTGATTGGGGAAAATGGCACTGGCCCTGCAAGCACATTCTGCATATCATCATACATGTTCCAGGACATTTATTCTACATGTGTATATGTTGTTTCGTTTTGTGCCTTACTGTACCGTTTAGGCAATTGGTTCCTTTCCATAAATAAAGGACAACGAAAGTGTGTATGATAGAAATGCAATACTGCTGCAGCTTCTGGAGTTTCACTTCTTTATATGGTTGGAACACTTTGGCTGAAAGCTTTAAGAACTCCCCTCTTTTTACAGTCGATAAAGGAGTGGTTGAGTACAGTTCTGAAGCTCTTTCCAACCCACCAAACCATGAAAAGGCACCTAACTCGTCAAGCCACACCAAAGTGAAACTCACAAAGCCCACAGCTCTCATGACACGCTGTAAGGCCCTTGCTTCTGCTATCAATAACATGATATATAGTGCATCAAAAAGTTGTAACTCTGTTGCTCTGGTCTTCCTACCATTGAGTAATTAAATAGTAATTAAATTGAATGCATTTTAATTCCCTTGTATTACTGTAGATAACAAAACATACTCTGTGCAAAACCTATACATAAAGTGACTTGTAAAGAATATTGCTGGGCCAAGTGTTAGGTTGAGCGCTCTATAACCGGTTTAAACCTCCAGTGCTTAGCATTGACCGGTCCAAGGGGGTGACCCCAGCTTTATTCTATTATGTGTATATGTTGTTTCGTTTTGTGCCGTACTGTACCGTTTTGGCAATGGGTTCCTTGCCATAAATAAATGACCACGAAGGTGTGTATGATAGAAATGCAATACTGCTGCAGCTTCTGGAGTTTCACTTCTTTATATGATGTTCTTAGTGCAGGGAGAAGACTATGAAGATCTGTTCCTTGATTTGTCTGCCCTGTATCAGAAAGTAAGAAGAAAGGTGCCTGCATAGGCTGGGTTGTTTTTGAGACCCAAAAAACTTGGCCGAAGGCCCTCTTCTTCTTATGGGCTAAAGCTGAGGAAGAAAAAAGGAAAGAAATCTTACAAAAAAGGTTAGTACAATATTTGTCAGGTGGCTAATATCTATTGTATTTGTTTAGTTTCACATAACAACTTGATTTAACATAAGGAAAAAGATTTCCTACTTAAAGCGGGACTGTACGATTTTTACATGTGTTAAATTTTAATATATTGATTAAATTATGTTACGATGACTCAAAATAGGCAATACAAATTATACTTTAAAGACGAATTTCATAAAATGCAGCAAAGACAAGTTAGCGCTGGTTAAAGCCGATGCCGACACTTTTACTCGTATTTGTAAGGAAACAAAATTGTGTCTTTGTGTCGTATGAACGAATCTGCACTAAAACTAAATTTAGATTCACATTGTACATGCATGATATACATGCTGGCTTATTTGGCTTCCAGCCATTTAAGATTTCAGATTTAAATATCTGGCTTATTTCGCATTTTTCGACACATGTTCTTCTTAACTTTTATTTTAATTTATATTGAAATATATGTATACTAATTTTTAACACATTTAAAAAAAATCATAAATATTTGACAAAATCGTACAGTCCCGCTTTTACAGGTGAAAACTGTACAAAGGTGCTCATTCGTGTGTTAATTTAGTTTAAAATTATTTACATGGCCGTGGGTGTAAACAACCTGCTCGGATTGTAAAACAATTTATTTTTTGCAAATTGTTTTAGTTTTTTTTGTTATTTTATTAGTTTATTTATGTTGCTGATCGTTGTATTTTTTTCAGAGACGATATTTAAAGGCCTCTTCCCATTAACACATTTCTTTAAAATACTGCAGTTTTACCCTTATATCAATAGGCTCGGGCTCATCCTAAGAGAATATAAAATCGCTGATGTTCATTACCTGATTTCTGATTTTTAATGGTTCTGTTTGCCCAAGACTGGTGCTATGATTATTTTTAATTGCAAAGCACACAAGTGTATGTGATTGATGCAGGTTCATTGATAGATTTAGCACATGTTTTATAAGTAGAAAGTCTTTCTTCTGGGATATAATCAATTTATTGAATTAATATATTACTTCCATGCATGGGAATCGGGCTTTTCCTCAGGAATGTGTTCAGGCACATTTGCAAAGACCTGCATTTGCCAATCAGTTCGATTTTTACATATTTCTTCATAATGACTACCTTTGTTATAAATTAAATTTTATCTCCAAAGTATTTCGCGGTATTTTCACTTCCCACTGGGGGCTGACGACGTCAAAGCGTCACTGATATCTATCCATACGACACATGAACACTAAATTGGTACCATTTTAGTGNTTGATTTGTCTGCCCTGTATCAGAAAGTAAGAAGAAAGGTGCCTGCAGAGGCTGGGTTGTTTTTGATACCCAAAAAACTTGGCCGAAGGCCCTCTTCTTCTTATGGGCTGAAGCTGAGGAAGAAAAAAGGAAAGAAATCTAAGAAAAAAGGTTAGTACAATATTTGTCAGGTGGCTAATATCTATTTTATTTGTTTAGTTTCACATAAAAACTTACTTTAACATAAGTAAAAAGATTTCCTACTTAAGGTAGCGCACCCGTTATGGGCACCTTTCCAAATATAATCTAATGTATTATTTTCTTAATCAGCATCATTTCACTGAACTACATGCACATTTTTAGGTAGGCTTTCAGTGCTTTTTAAAAAAATATACTGTTTTTTTTCAAAACCACCCTTACGCTCGGCTTTTGTCCAGTTTATTTGCACTGGGGTATATGAAAGTTCCATAATTCATCCAGATTTCCAAAATTAGCCATTACGTTGTTTTAATTTAAAAAATTGAAGAATGTGCATACCAATTGCAACATATTTAACAACAAACATAGCTTATAAGCTATATTCAATCAAATTTCGATAGAAAAGACGCGTCGCAAAAAGTATGCGGTATCGGCAGGATTCGAACCTGCGCGGGAAGCCCGAAATATGTTTAGTCTATCGCCTTAACCACTGGGCCACGACAACATCGTTAGAAGCAGCTAAAATTAGATATCCATAAGTAAACAGATAAAAACATTCTCGCGATATCAAGTTTACTTTTTTTTTTTCGTATTTTTGAGATGATATTTGGATAAAACTAAATATTTATTGTGAAAATACTGTATTATAAAGGAATTACGTAAACATATATCAAATTCGAAGTTTGAAAAAATATAATTCATCTATCGGAAATAACCGATCATTGCCGATCTTCAAAGAAAACGCGGGAAATCATTATTGGTGCGCTACCTTAAAGTATTTATAACATTTGATCTCGGCCATAAATATGGTAAACCCTTTTTATTTTATGCACATCATTGCTGTTGACTCTTCAGTGCCATAATCGTATACCACATGCGATGGGAACTGTGTAAAAAGCTGGAGTCAATCGATCACCAAATAAATATTGTACTTTTTTTTTTTTTAAGGAGGTACGAAGAAGACGAATGCCGAAAGAATCCAGCATGAGAAGATTGTCCCATTAGACTCTACAATTGTCTTAAGGTAAAAATAAAGATGGATGCACAATTATTTGGAGTTTACACAAAATATTACTTTTTTCAAAATTACGTATACATTTTTAGGAACTATTAAACATATTGCTTATGTGTCTATAGAGTCATTAATATAAGAATTAAAAAAAGAACCTGTTATTGAATTGTGCATGTAAATATTGACCTGTACGCATTTTGTAAGCTAATAAATAATTTGGACTTTACAGACAAGCAGATCCGCAAAAGATGTATCGTTCGAAGAAGAGTCTGAGATGAGAAAGGACTTCACAGTTCAGGATTCAGGTATCCGTTTTTTTTTAAACCCAACCAGATCAAGTTTTTGAAGTGATTATATTGTATGAAGTTTGTTGGATGGTGGTTCTTGGTTGTCTTGTGAAAAAATGTGAGCTGTACTATCCCATTTGTTACACAGTTCTTATGAATAACAACGTAGTGTTATGTAACCAAGTGTGAATTGCTGTATAGCATGCTCTCATTAATCATAGACATTAATAGCAAGTGTCTTGTCATGTTAAGTTTTGCTTTTGTTGTGAATTTACAGATTAGT
Source organism: Dreissena rostriformis (assembly GCA_007657795.1). Taxonomy (NCBI): domain Eukaryota; kingdom Metazoa; phylum Mollusca; class Bivalvia; order Myida; family Dreissenidae; genus Dreissena; species Dreissena rostriformis. Next base: position 14,746 of record VMBQ01001929.1, on the reverse strand, counting down.
TACATAAAGACATGCCTTAAAATATTTTCATCATTTCACCTCTGATCACATCAGTTTCCTTGCATTACAATTTTGCTTTCATTTTCTATGTCACAAGTAGATGTGTTCTATTAGAGTCAGAGTGCATCAAGTCATACAGATGTTTTTATTGTATATAGTTATGATTTGACATTATTGTTTATATCAGTTCAGCTTAATCTTCTATCATTGAACAGCCTGTTGATTAAACTTCAAAACTTGACAGCTATTGAATAGCAACTTATATGTAGAATTTCACCATTCAATAATGTTCACATGCTCAAGCATGGTGGTATTGCTTCTAGTGGCCACTGTGTAACATTTCAACATATCAATGAACCAGCCCAAATATTTCCAAGCCCAATGAAATCAGTACGTTTAAAGTTAGGTTTAAAACATTCCAGCAAAGAATTCAGTGTACGAAGGAAGAAAATACAATCTGCCATTAAATGGCTAAAATTAAATAACCCTGCATATTCAGATATAAAAATATGTCCAAAAAGGTAAAGTTTATGACATGAAGATGGTGAGCTTACAGATAAACCAACTGGTGAGTACACCTCAGAGGTATCACATTTAAATGGCCTTGGCCCTGCCCCTGATCAAACACAGCCAGTAGAGACTGATGGCGAAACTGTTTCTTCCGTCCTTTTACCGGATGTACCGATTGACTTAAAAGAAGAAGTTACTAATATTGTCAAAGATGTTGTGGGTGAAGGCCATGGGGAGGTTACAGTAAAAAAAAAGGGAAACTGTAACACTATTTTGTTTCCTCTACATTGGCAAAAAAAGGAAAATACATGTACATTCTATTTTTGATATATAAGATACATTTTTTTTTTCTAATCTAAAATTGCGTTTATTGTTAAGTTTCAAAGAAAATGAAATAGTGCGCTAGATGATACTCACTGTTCTGCAATTTTTTCCCACGCAAGATCCTTATCGTTTGGAGATAATGTGGAGGAAAAATTGCCGCTTATACACGCATGCTGCTCGATGTAAGCAGCTGCTAGAACCTCGGTTTGTATTTTCGTCCAATTAGCTTTCCTTTTTTTTCCTCATTTAACGTTAGCGCATCCATTTTGACAAGTAACAAATGCAGACGACATTGGGTGACAACAAACATACAAAAGCAGATGGGTTATATAAAACAATATAGTAAAACATAGAATAGTTTAACCGTTACATGTTCACCACCAAGTTGGAGAGTTATGATAATTTTTTTCATGTGCGTACGATGTCAAACTTACACAATGTAAGTAAAACGCACTTACGAAATGCGTACGTTATTCGTAACTTGTCAACTTGCGCAAATACTTACGCAAAACGTAAGTATTGTTAGTAAAACGGTAACCTGGAGTGTAATTAGTTAGTTCTTTTTTCCCCAATGCAGCACTCCTTCAAGAAAGAAGATTTTGTACCGGCACCTATAGGTTAACAGGTGAAAACTGTACAAAAGTGCTCATTCGTGTGTTAATTTAGTTAAAAATTATTTACATGGCCGTGGGTGTAAACAACCTGCTCGGATTGTAAAACAATTTATTTTTTTGCAAATTGTTTTAGTTTTTTTTTGTTATTTTATTAGTTTATTTATGTTGCTGATCGTTGTATTTTTTTCAGAGACGATATTTTAAAGCGGGGCTGTACGATTTTGTCAAATATTTATGAATTTTTATAAAATGTATTAAAAATTAGTATACATATATTTCAATATAAATTAAAATAAAAGTTAAGAAGAACATGTGTCGAAAAATGCGAAATAAGCCAGATATTTAAATCTAAAATTGAAATTGGCTTCCAGCCGAATTCGCCAGCATATATATAATACATGTACAATGTGAATCTAAATTTAGTTTTAGTGCAGATTCGTTCATACGACACAATTTTGTTTCCTTACAAATACGAGTAAAAGTGTCGGCATTGGCTTTAACCAGCGCTAACTTGTCTTTGCTGCATTTTATGAAATTCGTCTTCAATGTATAATTTTTATTGCCTATTTTGAGTCATCGTAACATAATTTAATCAATATATTAAAAGTTAACACATGTAAAAATCGTACAGTCCCGCTTTAAAGTGAGACTGTACGATTTTGTCAAATATTTATATGTGCTAAATTGTAATATATTGCTAAAAATATGTTACAATAAACACAAAATATGCAAGAAAATGTATACATTGAAGACGAATTTCATAAAATGCAGCAAGGTTAAAGCCTGTCGACACTTTTACTCGTATTTGTTAGGAAACAAAATTGTGTATATGTGTCGTATGAACTAATCTGAACTAAAACTAAATTTAGATTCACATTGTACATGCATGATATATATGCTGGCGAATTCGACTTCCAGCCATTTTCGACTTCAGATTTAAATATCTGGCTTATTTCGCATTTTTCGACACATGTTCTTCTTAACTTTTATTTTAATTAATATTGACATATACGTATAATAAGTTTTTACACATTTTATATAAATTCATAAATATTTGACAAAATCGTAGTCTCAGTGTGGGCAAAGGAAACTGTCTCCTCTTCTGAGCACCGATTTTGTTGGGCAGAAGGAAAGGTGAGCCCAATGCCCACACTCGTCGCACTGCCCCCAATTCACGAGTTTTATGTGCGGTATCATTTCCAGATTTTCTGGACTGAATGTGTTACATACACAACATGTCTCGGAATCGTCCTTGTCGGATTCGAATTCAGAGTCGGCATCTCTGATAATGTAAGCATGAGTGACTTGTATGCCACTTGTGGACGGTCTCGGGCTTGTAATTATAATGTGGTTTTGAGATGGGACGGCATCGTTTTCTGTGCGTCGTAGTTGTCAATTAATCTTTTGGATTTGCGGACATCTTTCTCCGGCATCTGCACGACGGGAATGGGGTTGGTGCCTCTGTTTTCGCTTGGAGATACTCTTCAACTGCTTGCGTGCAAGCTCGTTTTGCGTGTATCTTCTGAAGAGGTGTCGATTCTCGGAATGACTCGCATGGCATGAGCTTTTTTGAAGGCACCACATTCTTGTTTGGTGGGTACACATCGGCCTTCCTGAAGGCTGACACCATGTTCCACGGCTAAGTGCCTTCAGGTATGCGCTTTATGTCATTCCAGCAATGTCATACTTCGTATCCATTTTCCCGGGGTTGGCTTTCATGTACGAAGCACATTCGCTGTAGTAGAATCGCTAGAAGGGGCAAAACACACCCATGTCAAGCGGTTGAAGGATATGAGAAGTATTAGCTGGCAAGCAGAACAGATGAACGTTTTCCTCCCGCGCTCATTTCATCATTTCGGTTGACGTGTGCGTCGGATGTTTGTCAAGCCAAAAGATGACTGGTTTGTTGCCATCATCCCTGTTGATGTGTCTCAGAAAATATTTTTTAAAGCGGGACTGTACGATTTTGTCAAATATTTATGAATTTTTATAAAATGTATTAAAAATTAGTATACATATATTTCAATATAAATTAAAATAAAAGTTAAGAAGAACATGTGTCGAAAAATGCGAAATAAGCCAGATATTTAAATCTAAAATTGAAATTGGCTTCCAGCCGAATTCGCCAGCATATATATAATACATGTACAATGTGGATCTAAATTTAGTTTTAGTGCAGATTCGTTCATACGACACAAAGACACAATTTTGTTTCCTTACAAATACGAGTAAAAGTGTCGGCATCGGCTTTAACCAGCGCTAGCTTGTTTTTGCTGCATTTTATGAAATTCGTCTTCAAAGTATAATTTTTATTGCCTATTTTGAGTCATCGTAACATAATTTAATCAATATATTAAAATTTAACACATGTAAAAATCGTACAGTCCCGCTTTAATAATTCAAATGCTTTGTTTGAAAGGAAATTACAATATAAAGAAGTGAAACTCCAGAAGCTGCAGCAGTATTGCATTTCTATCATACACACCTTCGTGGTCCTTTATTAATGGCAAGGAACCAATTGCCAAAATGGTACAGTACGGCACAAAACGAAACAACATATACACATGATGGAATAAAGCTGGGGTCACAGCCTTGGAACGGTCAATGCTAAGCACTGGGGGTTTAAACCGGTTATATAGCGCTCAACCTCACACTTGGCCCAGCAATATTCTTTACAAGTCACTTTATGTATAGATTATGCACAGAGTATTTATTGTTGTGCAACGAACTACAAATATAATGTATAGGTTACTCAACGAAATTACCAATCTGTACTTCAATGGCATATGTATTGACACAATGTTTCTGTACCGTTGTAATGTACCATTTTGGCATTTGGTTCCTTGCCATAAATAAAGGACCACGAAGGTGTGTATGATAGAAATGCAACACTGCTGCAGCTTCTGGAGTTTCACTTCTTTATATTGGTCTGGCAAGCATCAGGTCGCGCTACGCGCTCTATATGTGGTTCTTAAAAAAGATACATTGTAGGAGGACTAGATAGTAGGGCACCGGGGTGCTGGAATAGGCGATCGCATTGATAAGCGGCTGCTTATTTGAACTCCATATATTTGTTCACAAAGGCGCTCGGAATAAGGTAACCGAAAGAAAGGCGCTCGGAATAAGGTAACTTTATAATGACGTCATCATTGTAAATGTGACGTCATTTCATCTTTTGGTCAACAAGTTTAGTATGCCTTTATTAGTCTAAATTAGAGCTAAAGCATGACGATTGAAGAACACAGTTTTGAAACAACAGAGGCTCATTGAACGATAAGAAAAGGTATATCGTCAATAAAACATGGTACCATGTTAGTGTTCGTGTGTCGTATGAATAGATATCGTCGCGGGAAATTAAAATGGAATTTTTTATGACACAAAAAAAATAAAACCGAGCATTTTGTATCTACAATCATCCATGTTACCAGACCACATCTGGCGTTGAGAGTTTGGCTTTTGCTATAAGGAACATTGATTGTTTTTAGGTTATATTAATTTACGAAAAACTTTACAAAATTTCCGTTGATTTTTTATTATTAATGTTACTTTCAAAAGTAACATTTGATCCCATGGTGGATCAAAAATAAGCACAAACAAAGAAATCCCAAAATCACAAATACACCAGCACCAGAACAGTGAATTACTTGCGTCACTTTATTTTGGTAACTTTAAAACTACCTAGTTGTATTGAATAAAGTGTTTAAAGCGAATATATCGATCTTCTTATGATTTCTAAAACAGATGAAAAGCTGATGAAAATAACAGTAGAATATAAGTAAGGAAGAAGTTGTGCAAGGAAATTTACGAAAGAACAATTTTATTCAATGGCAAATACTTTTCTGCTGTACAACAGACTCTTCATGTACACAAGTGAATTGCACAATCGGGAAACACAATTTCTATGTACAGATTAGTGCATTCGACACAAAGACACTATTTTGTTTTTCCAACAAAAATGAGTGAATGTGTCCTATCGGCGTAAACAAGTGCGTAATAAAGGATTTGCTTAGCACTGTTTTAGAGGTAGTACAACCAAACTCCAGTGAAGTATGTGCTTGCGATGTGTGCCCGCTCACTTCGGCCGTCCATTTGTCCATTGGTGTGGGTGTTGGCTACTCATCAATAAAGACGTCGACTACACAGACATCGGGCAAGGCGAGGTTGTACAGAATAGCACATTTAACAATCACTTTAGAGCACTTCTCTGGCTTCATCCTTTACTTCTCAAGAAGCTTATCATTTTGCATTAATCATACTTACAGCAAGTGTTTTCCTGAACCTTGGGAATCCTTGGCAATGGTGAAATAATAATTAAGTTGAAGTTCCTTGTCAATACTAGATACAAATGATGTGGGTGAGGTTGTTTCGTATTCGTCACCAATTTAATATCTTATGGACAAATTTAAGATGTTATCTAGTTCTTTCATCTCAACTTTTGTTTCATCGAATGGTATTTGTTGCTGTTTTAAAAATGTTTTCAACTTATTCAGATTTGAGTCATGCTTTCTGATTGTGTTTTTTTTTCTGAGCATTGTATTTGTCAATGTCTCATTGGCTTATTGGAACAAAGCCTTTCACCTCTTTTGATTTATGTTCATTTTCTTTAAGCAAGCCTTGGCACCAAAAATTCTGAGTTCGCACTGGAAATAATTTCGGTTGGTCTTGAACGATGAGTGATAGAGATCTTAATTGACTTTGGAACTTTAACACAGACTGTAGGTTGTGAAGTTACACTCGAGACATGTAGTACTGAAAATATGGATGAAGATGCAGTTGTAACAGGTACGATGGAGTGGCTGGTGAGAGAACTGTTTGTAGAGGTGGTTTCCGTTACACTTGAAACATTTAGTTCTGAAGATATGGATGAGGATTAAGTTGTAGCAGGTACGATGGAGTGGCTTGTGAGAGAACTGTTTTTAGAGGTGGTTTCCGAATAGTCGGCCTTGATTAGAAGTTGTCCAGGGTAGCCCATACTGTCTCCAAAAGAAGAGAGAGCTGTGATTTCATCCAAAAGTTGAGTTGATCCACCTAACGAATTATCGCTTTCCAAGAAGAAAGATGGGGCATGATTGATTTTCATTGATGTTATGTGCTCAACCCCAACTCCGATTTGTCAAGCGACTTGTTCCTTGGTGCCCCTATCTACATTCACAGGATTCGTAAATTGTTCAAAGCCAGCCTTTTTGGCCAGACGTCTCATGATTAGAGGGTGATTAAATAGTCGTGACCATCTTGTCAGAAATTCCAAGAGTTTTAAAAAAAGAATGTCTTACACACCGTGACCTTCCTGCCGTCTCTGTCAGAACTTGGCGTATGCCAAATAATAGAGGAGACTTGCCTACCGAAAAATGCAGTCTTTACTTTCTTTGACTTTTTAAGAGCATGGCAAGATAGGAATTGCCTTTGTTTATTTATACTTCCACGATTCCAGAATGACTGAAAAATATTTTCTCTTTCAGTCTCACTTGTGTGAGGTAGCAAGGGTGCAAGCGGCAGAGACACTTTCTTGGGAAGGAATTGAATTTGGTATATTACCAGGGCTTGCATTCATATTGTTATTCTCATCAGCATTTTTTTTTTTACAAATTTCACAATTGTTTGCCTTTTAGAAAGCCTTGACGATGGGTTATCATCACCTAAACTTTCACTCTCACTTGGATTGTAATCATCATCACCATTATCATCATCCCATCAAACATCATCATTGGCATAACACTCGTCAACAAAAAATCAAAACAACCTTCATGATGTCAAGGCCCACAAGCAAATCAAACAGTGATGTCGTAATTTCCGACCCCAGTCCATATACTGGTACAAATGATGAAAAAGCGTTTTACCTCCAACACATTGACAAAAACTAAAGGAACTACAAAACATGAAAAACAATTCAGATGCATATCCAAATGTTTAACATTAGAAAAAACATGAATGTAAGAAGAAAAATAAAACAATGCAAAACATAATAATAAAACATGGCAAATATTGAAGCAATACAAACAAAATAACCATTTCTAAATTACTACTGAAAAAAATGAACATTTCAAAATCACAACTGGTACCATACTAGTGTTCNAGATATCGTCGCGGGAAATTAAAATGGAATTTTTTATGACACAAAAAAATAAAACCGAGCATTTTGTATTTACAATCATCCATGTTACCAGACCACATCTGGCGTTGAGGGTTTGGCTTTTGCTATAAGGAACATTGATTGTTTTTGGGTAACTTTATTTTACGAAATACTTTACGAAATTTCCGTTGATTTTTGATTATTAAAAAGTATTTCAAAAGTAACATTTGATCCCATGGTGGATCAAAAATAAGCACAAACAAAGAAATCCCAAATTCACAAAAACACCAGAACCAGAACAGTGAATTACTTGCGTCACTTTATTTTGGTTACTTTAAAACTACCTAGTTGTATTGAATAAAGTGTTTAAAGCGAATATATCGATTTTCGTATGATTTCTAAAACAGATGAAAAGCTGATGAAAATAACAGTAGAATATAAGTAAAGAAGAAGTTTTGCAAGGAAATTTACGAAAGAACAATTTTATTCAATGGCAAATACTTTTCTTCTGTACAACAGACTCTTCATGTACACAAGTGAATTGCACAATCGGGAAACACAATTACTGTGTACAGATTAGTTCATACGACACAAAGACACTATTTTGTTTTTCCAACAAAAATGAGTAAACGCGTGGCTATCAGCGTAAACAAGTGCGTAATAAAGGATTTGCTTAACACTGTATTAGAGGTAGTACAACCAAACTCCAGTGAAGTATGTGCTTGCGATGTGTGCCCGCTCACTTCGGCCGTCCATTTGTCCATTGGTGTGGGTGTTGGTTACTCATCAATAAAGACGTCGACTACAGTGACATCGGGCTCCTTCCAGAGCAAGGCGAGGTTGTACAGAATAGCACATACAACAATCACTTTAGAGCACTTCTCTGACTTCATCCTTTACTTCTCAAGAAGCTTATTATTTTGCATTAATCATACTTACAGCAAGTGTTTTCCTGAATCTTGGGAATCCTTGGCAATGGTGAATTAATAATAATTAAGTTGAAGTTCCTTGTCAATACTAGATACAAATGATGTGAGTGAGATTGTTTCGTATTCGTCACCAATTTATTTTCTTATGGACAAATTTAAGATGTTATCTAGTTCTTTCATCTCAACTTTTGTTTCATCGGATGGTATTTGTTGCTGTTTTAAAAATGTTTTCAACTTATTCAGATTTGAGTCATGCTTTCTGATTTTGTTTTTTCTCTGAGCATTGTATTTGTCAATGTCTCCTCGGCTTATTGGAACAAAGCGTTTCACCTCTTTTGATTTATGTTCATTTTCTTTGAGTTCAGTAGAGACTATAATTTGCCCTCTGTTGGTGTATTTTTTAATGATCTCTTTAGAAGCTAGAGATTCCATGTCATCGTCGAAAAAAGGTGTCAATATTGAATTCTGACGGTATGTTCAAGTCGACTTCAGTCAACCTCAATTACCAGTTTACTTTCAGATCCATTCAAACAGTCCCAATCAATGATGAAATTTGAAAATTCTGACATTTTTATTTATTTCAATTAATCACGTGTTTAGTCTAGCTTTGTAAGTTAAAAAAAAAAGTTTCAATCCGTTGTGTTCGTCTGCAACAAATGATGGTATCGGCCCAAATTTGTAGGTGTTGTTTTTTTCATTGATTACTGCTTATTTTATTCATATATTTATTTAAATAAATTATTTGTGTTTTCTTAAAATAATAAATACTATTTGTGTAATAATTGTGTGAATAACATATGAATCCGTTGCGAAATCAGTAAATGAAGGTTAGAGTCGTTTCTTTGTCTTCGCACTACAAATATATAAAAGTCGCATTAACATAATGTTCTTTCATTACAGCTATGCGACTCCTTCCAACTCACTTCCAATTATGTATGGCTGCATTATTGCCTTGTTTCTCCTGGACGTGGTATATTTTCTTATCTGGGACCCACCCCTGCATTGCCACATCTCCATGGTAGTAGGCAACGAATTATAACGACAAATTAGTTTGGGCGACACAGTTATTGGTCTCGAATTCGTACAAGAACATGTATTTCCGCAGTCCAATTGCAGCATCCTCTGGTTCACGTCGATAAAAGCCTCTGCAATGCCTTTGGGCATTGAAAAATACAGTGGGAAAGAGTTTTTTGAAGCAGCCCATTTTTAAAGCGGGACTGTACGATTTTTACATTTGTTAAATTTTAGTATATTGATTAAATTATGTTATGATGACTCAAAATAGGCAATAAAAATTATACTTTGAAGACGAATTTCATAAAATGCAGCAAAGACAAGTTAGGGCTGGTTAAAGCCGATGCCGACACTTTAACTCGTATTTGTAAGGAAACAAAATTGTGTCTTTGTGTCGTATGAACGAATCTGCACTAAAACTAANGTCTTAAAGCGGGACTGTACGATTTTGTCAAATATTTATGAATTTTTATAAAATGTATTAAAAATTAGTATACATATATTTCAATATAAATTAAAATAAAAGTTAAGAAGAACATGTGTCGAAAAATGCGAAATAAGCCAGATATTTAAATCTGAAAGCTTAAATGACTGGAAGTCAAATAAGCCAGCATATATATAAATCATGTACAATGTGAATCTAAATTTAGTTTTAGTGCAGATTCGTTCATACGACACAAAGACACAATTTTGTTTCCTTACAAATACGAGTTAAAGTGTCGGCATCGGCTTTAACCAGCCCTAACTTGTCTTTGCTGCATTTTATGAAATTCGTCTTCAAAGTATAATTTTTATTGCCTATTTTGAGTCATCATAACATAATTTAATCAATATACTAAAATTTAACAAATGTAAAAATCGTACAGTCCCGCTTTAAACAGCCGATCTATGCTATGGTCATTCGGGTTTTCGGTAACCTAGAAACCTGACACGACGTCAATAACATGACTATTTACTTACGTCAGGTGACATGAATTATATGACTTTGAAACCGATGTGAAACTGAACTAACTCTTTTTGTTCCGAGGATTTATAAATAATAAAAAAGTACTTGCCATATTAGCAATACGGAAACTAGTTCGTATGGTAAGTTATTTTTCTGTCGACTTAACAACATGTCCTTTCATAAGATCTATGCGTCTCCCCTACTAACTCACCTCCAATTATGTATGTCTGCATTCTTTCCTTCCGTTTCCTCGAGACATAGTATTTATTTTTATATCGACCCACCCTTCAGCTGCCACATCCCTAAGATAGTAGGTAACGATCTTTTCGATGCGTCAGGTTGGACAACCAAGTTATTGGTCTTGAATTTGTACAAGAACATGTAGTTCCGCAGTCAAATTGCAACATCCTATAGTTCACAATCGATAAAAGCCTTTGCAAGGCCTTTGAGTATTGAAAATATAGAGTATGACCCGTCGAACAGATGTCGTTGTCAAACTCAAGTTCGACGTTCCTAGCAAAGCAAGTTATTGGTCTAGAATGTGTACAAGAACATGAACTTCCGCAGTCCAATTGCAGCATTCTCTGCCTCACAATCGATAAAAGCCTATGCAAGGCCCATGGGTATTGAAAAATACAGAGTATGACCCGGCGAAAAGATGTCGTTGTCAAACTCAAGTTCGACGTTCCTTGCAAAGCAAGCGCGCATGTATTTTGGGAAAAGTTTTGTTGAAGCAGCCGATCTCCCCTACCAACTCACCTGCAATTATGTATGGCTGCATTCTTGCCTTCCGTTTCCTCTAGACATAGTATCTGTTCTTAACTCGACCCACTCTTTAATTGCCACATCACCAATGTAGTATATAACGAATTTGTACGACACGTCAGGTTGGTCTCGAATTCGAACAAGAACATGTATTCCCGCAGTCCAATTACACCATCCTCTGGTTCACAGTCGATAAAAGCCTCTGCACGGCCTTTGGGTATTGCAAAATACAGAGTATGACCCGGCGAACATATGTCTGTGTCGAGTTTACCTTCAACGTTCCTAGCAAAGCAAGAACGTATGCATTTGGGAAAGAGTTTTTTGAAGCAGCCCATTGTTAAACAGCCGATCTATGCTTTGGTCATTCGGGCTTTTTAGTAACTTAGCAAAAAATGGGATAAGGTCTCGAAATATATCCCATTGATAAAATCCTCGACACTTGTTAGTTCGCGTCCCTTTTTCTTCTGCCAGAAACATTCTTATCTTGATATCAAGTAGTTGTTTCTGGAACATTATATTGCATATTCAATTACTGATTCCTAATGGAAAATTAAAATATGATATACAAAACAATTTAATTTAAAGGCTGCTCGAGCAGTAAATTGCTGCTCGAGCAGCATTTTTTCTGCTGCAGCAGAAAAATGCGAGCAGCATTTATTTTTTGGATTAAACCATTGAACCCGTCAGCCAATCAAATTTGAGCTTACACTAAAACTACACATAACTGACGGGTTCAAGGGCTTAATCTAAAAATAAATGCTGCTCGAGCAGGATTTTTCTGCAGCAGAAAAAAAAAATCTGCTCTAGCAGCAATTTACTGCACGAGCACGAGCAGCATTTTTTTCTGCTGCAGCAGAGGTTGAAAGTTTAGACCCCTTTGGTATCCCATAGGAGTATGGTTTCGTACAGTGTTAACATTATTTCTGTTGCTCATAGTGGAACCCCTTTTTTAATTTTATGAATCTTTAAATACAAAATATGCATACCTTTTGCTGACAAAACTCCAATGACAGTCCGATAACCTGCATTTTGGGTATTCATCTGTGATAAGGCTAATCATGTCCTCCAACTGCTCCTGTTCAACATTAGAGTAGGTGTTGCCAATCTTTATGTCAAACTAGAGGTCACTTTGGTAAAGAAGTATGCAAAATGTCAATGAACTTTGAACATATTTGGCCTATGTAGAGAGCTACATAAAATGCTCCGGCCTCCGTAAAGACGTCTGAATTTAACCCATCAGCAATTGCCTCGTACAAGCGCCCAACATGTCGCTTTAAATCATACGGGCGACACATTATTGTTGGTGTGTCCTCAACACACCATGGTTAAACTAAGTCTAACCGTTGGTGTTCTGTTCCCACATGCATCTTTATCTCTCTTTTTGATTGCAGAGCAGCTGGGCACAACCAGCAAAGTTGTTGACACATCTGCAACGCAGCAAATGATATACATGTACAATGTAAATCTTGTTGTCTTCCATTAAACGACCAGTTTGTTTTTTAATATTGGTCATTACAATCCATTGATTATACTATAATGTTCAAATGCTAAAATGTTTGTATATTTAGCATTATATTACGGTAAATTCAATAAGTTATTGTACATTGCATATTCATAATAGTTTTGCCTGGTGATCACTGTTAATAATTATATAGAAATTGAGAAACTAAATCATGAAATTGAGAACATTATATTGGAATAGCAACTTTTGAAGTTAAAAATCAAAAACGAGGGAAATCATGAGATTGAAAAAAATATATTGGAAAAGCAACTTTTGAAGTAAAAAATCAAAAACGAGGAAAATTATGCCATTTACCTACAGTCTAATTGCAATGGAAAGGTGTTGAATAATTTATAGAATATGATTTGACTTAAGGCGTAAAACAGTTGTTTGTAAAGGTAAAAACAGTTTTTAGGAAGTTTTTTTATCAAATGATTGCTTGAATCACATCTTTTATTTATTAAAAATTGCATTAATATAAGCTTCTTGATTAAACATATTGCCAACGTATTTTGGTTAAATATTATATCTGTATATCAAGAAACACCTTCGATATACCCCTTGACAAGTTTTCATAGAATTTATAAAGGTACTTTGAACAGGAGAATGTAATAGATTATATAGTGTTTCTTAAAACATTAAAATAAAATAAATAAAAGAAAACGTCATAGCTAATTACGCAATTAGCCTATTTAGTTCATCTTCAGTTTCTTTCCTTCCTTACATTCTACTGAAATATGTTTCGTTAATGAAATGGCGCATAGCGCGTCCATCCACGTTGTCAGGCGGATTGGCTACATGTTGTGCTGCTTCATAGGCATCAACTTCAGGGATCTCGACAGTGTCGTTGCGCGCAATTCCATTATTTTGCAGAATGATGCATGCACTTATGTGCTGTACAGCCTTTGTTGGTGTTGCGCGGATCTTGGGTCCCAATATGTCGAATCTGTTCTTCAACATCCCAAATGTCTGTTCAATAAACACTCTAGTTCTACATAGTGACCGGTTGAATCTGTCTTGGGACTGGTTCACAGGTCGTAGATAAAGTGTGTGCAAATAACGAGAGGAACGTTACCCGCTGTCTCCGATGAGAAGGCCAGAATGTTGCCCTGTATTAAATATATTAAGACGGATTCATTACTAGCATTATAGTTAAATCGATATACCAGTATACGGCACTGAACATTTGGTTTGATGGTGTTGGGGGAAGCCTTGGCACCAGAAATTCTGAGTTCGCACTGGAAATAATTTCGGTTGGTCTTGAATGATGAGTGATAGAGATCTTAATTGACTTTGGAACTTAAACACAGACTGTAGGTTGTGAAGTTACACTCGAGACATGTAGTACTGAAGGTATGGATGAAGATGAAGTTGTAACAGGTACGATGGAGTGGCTGGTGAGAGAACTGTTTGTAGAGGTGGTTTCCGTTACACTCAAAACATTTAGTTCTGAAGATATGGATGAGGATTAAGTTGTAGCAGGTACGATGGAGTGGCTGGTGAGAGAACTGTTTGTAGAGGTGGTTTCCGAATAGTCGGCCTGGATTAGAAGTTGTCCAGGGTAGCCCATACTGTCTTCAAAAGAAGAGAGAGCTGTGATTTCATCCAAAAGTGGTGTTGAGCCACCTGAAGAATCATCTCTTTCCAAGAAGAAAGATGGGACATGATTGATTTTCATTGATGTTATGTGCTCAACCCCAACTCCGATTTGTCGAGCGACTTTTTCCTTGGTGTCCCTATCTACATTCACAGGATTCGCAAATTGTTCAAAGCCAGCCTTTTTGGCCAGACGTCTCAGGATTAGAGGGTGATTAAATAGTCGTGACCATCTTGTCAGAAATTCCAAGAGTTTCAAAAAAGAATGTCTTACACACCGTGACCTTCCTGCCGTCTCTGCCAGAACTTGGAATATGCCAAATAATAGAGGAGGCTTGCCTACCGAAAAATGTAGTCTTTACTTTCTTTGACTTTTCAAGAGCATGGCAAGATAGGAATTGCCTTTGTTTATTTATACTTCCACGATTCCAGAATGACATTCAGGGCTCGACACTAAGGCACGTCCGAACGACATTC
>VMBQ01001928.1:100319-154229 GCA_007657795.1 Dreissena rostriformis | reverse complement strand
ACAATCTGTTCATTGTTTATGAAATCACAAATAACAATACATGCACAAAACCCTCAGCATATTATATTTAATTGTGAATATTTCAATTTAACATACTGAATGGTGTTAGAAAATTATAATTCTATTATAAATATTATTTTAATTGCCTTTTAAAAAATTTGTTTAGTAGTCAATGTGGTAGACATTAATTTTATTTGGGTTAAATATCAGTATAAGAAAGTTGAGAAAATATAATTTAAATATTCAAAATATTGAAAGTGTCAAAAATATTATGTGGGCTTGTCAGAAGCCCACATAATATTTTTGACACTTTCAATATTTTTAATTAGTGACCCACAGCCTGATTTAGTTGAACTTGTGCTTTTTAAAGCTGTTAAACTGGTTCACATATTTTATGAGGAGACAAATTGCAACAATAAGACCATTCACAGTATGTGAAGATAAAAAAGGATCCAGTACAACCCTCCTATAAAACACAGGTTGTAAGTGTGCTGAAAATTTTGATTTTATGCCCTTAAGATAGAAAAAAATACTTGTTTTCTTGATTAAATTTTAAGATAAACAAAATATTTCTTTTAAAAGATAAGTACATTTGTTTCTCAAGTATAAAATATGTTCAGACCCAGAAAAGATACACTTATTAATACACTTAAATACACTTAAATTGAAAAGACGCACTGTCTTGGAAAAGATATAGTTAAAAATACACTTCCATTGAAAAGACGCACTCAATCATGAAAAAGTACAGAAAAAATACACTTGGCAATTCAAAAGATTATGAAAAAACGCGCTCCAATTTCGAAAAATACACTTTAATGCACTTAAGTGTACTTTTAAAACGAAAGACGCAGAAAAAATACACTTTTTTGGAGAAAGCGCAGAATAAATGCACTTATTAAAGTGTATTTTGTTAAAAAGCGTATTTTATTTCGAGAAGGGCGTCTTTTACTTAAACAACATGAATACTAGCTAACACAAAACATGCACTCTACTATTTGTGTTGTGTTTTGAGAAAACTGGGCATTATGCATGTGCGTAAAGTGTCGTCCCAGATTAGCCTGTGCAGTCCACACAGGCTAATCCGGGACGACACTTTCCGCCTTAACTGGATTTTTGCTAAGAAGAGACATCATATATATGAAAATTTCCAAAAAAACGGAAATTGTCGTCCCTGATTAGCCTGTGCGGGCTGCACTGGCTAATCTGGGATGACAATTTACGCACATGCATTTTGTCCAGTTTTCTCAGAACGCAACACATATGAGCCATTCAAACTTAGAAACATGTGATGATATATACAAAAACAAACTAGAGCTTGTAGCGGTAGTGGCGAATACCCCCCCACCCAAACTGCATGTTGTAATAGGTAGAAAGTTGCAAACATGAAAAATTGGACCCCTGGACGTGGCCAGTTTTGACCAAAGCTTCTTGAGAAACATAACACAATATTACATACACAGTATTACATACACAATATTACATACACAATATTACATACACAGTATTAAACCTTTGGGCCTTGTAGTTTAAAAGGAAAAGTCTACAGTAACAGAAATGTGCGAGAATTTCGAAGGTGAACTAGATTACCAATGTACCAGAGATATGCCCACCAGAAAACGATTTGACAATGTCTCAACTGATTTCTTTTATTTTACCTTTGACCTGAAATAATGACCTTGACCTTTGACCCAGTGACTGAGTTATAGTTTGCCCCACTGAGAATACTTGTAACTACTGCAAAAGTATTTCAAATCACTCTGCACAAGACTTAGTTTTGACCTTCAACCTTGATTTGTGATGTTGACCTTAGACCTAGTGACCTAGTTCTATTCAATCAGTTGTTAAAATTTGCCCGGTATAAGAAAATAACTCCAAGCAAGACAAAGTTATGCTCTGGACAAAGTGTGCTGTACTAATTTACTAATTTGATCTTTACCATGAATTGTGACCTTGATCTTTGATCTGGAAACCTTTTTTTTTGCGCACATAGGTCCCTCCATGCAGATCCCTTTTAAAGGGTAATTTTATTTACCTAAATTTGACCTTTGACACGAAAAAAAAAATTCAGCCTCTCACCTGCCCGCCCATTTGGGTGTTAACATAATATTTTTAGACAAGCATATAAAAATTTGCAGAAATTTCGTAACTTTTATCGTAGGAGGATAAAACTAGCACATACAATACATTCATATTATAAGGAACAATACAGGCAAGTTTGAATGTTAAATGCTGAAAAGTTAAGGAGAACTTCTCCGGAAAAATTCGTGTTAACAGACAGACAGCAATACAAATGGACGACAGACATACTTGGTGATTCCATTATATCCCCCATTTTCCTATCAGGGGGTATAAATATTATAATTATCACATTCCCACCATTTTAAGGGTCATATTTGTGTTACCATGCATGCAATGCTGAATAATGATTTAATTACAAGTAACATACGATACTTATTTATTTAAACCATATAAAAAATTAAGGTCAGATAGTTAACATAACAAACAATGTGCAAATGTATTTTTAAATCATGTGTTTGCTTGTAAATTATGTTACAACTTATACTCTTATACTATTTCTTTTGAATCATATAAACTGATTAAGATGTTTTGAACATTTAAAACAATAACGTATTATTTTTCAAATTAAATCATGCGCATCAAACAATATCAAGCTTGTTGAGTTTTTCAAACAAAGGGAGGGAACAAGAAATCACAAACCTCTGGTATGGGAGACAACAATGCGTCAGCCTGAGGGAGATTAAAATGCAGTGAGGAAAATGTGTCGCGTCCTGAGAAAACTGGGCATAATGCTTGTGCGTAAATTGTCATCCCAGTGACGACAATTTCCGCTTTTATGGAATTTTTCGTTTAAGCAAAAATCAAGTTAAGGCGGAAAGTGTTGTCCCGGATTAGCCTGTGCGGACTGCACAGGCTAATCTGGGACGACACTTTACGCACATGCATTATTCCTAGTTTTCTCAAAACACGACACAAATAAGACAAACAACAGCAGGGGCAGCAGCAGCACCAGCAAGAGCTTGTCACAGACAAAACAGCAGTCCCCGGTCGGAGACTTACAACATCAGCAACAGTAAAAATGGTGTTATATGGGCTCTCATACAGTGCAAGGAATATACAATAAACTTCACACATCCATCTGTGTGGATAGCATTAATTGAGTTTAAAAACTTTGATACATGTATATTGCAGATTAATTTCACAATATGTTCAAAAATGAAAATGATGAAGCTCAAATCATTAATGCAAAGTATAAATAGATTGTGCCAGTCATTAACTGTCATACCAGTAGTTAGGCAAGAATTGATATAATCCTTACATATGAGCCTTTCTCTGGAAAAACAGGGTTTAATGCCTGTGCGTAAAGTGTCAGTCGGCACAGGCTGATCAGGATCGATACTTTTTGCTTTTATTGTATTTTTTCTGTAAACAAAGTCTCTCTATTTAGAGAAAATTCAGTTTAGGCGGAAAATCTCATCCCAGAATAGCCTTTGCTGACTGCACAAGCTAACCTGTGACGGCACTTTATGCACATGCATAAAATCCTGTTTTCGAAGAGCGTGGCTCATATTCATTTCCACATTAGTGTTAACTTGATAAAAACTTGACATTTTAACTTTTAAACCTTGCTCTTTGTTGTCAAGAACCATTTGTGAGCGAACTGGTCCTAATTTTTGCGATGTTTGTGCATTCAGCAAGATTACATTTATGTTTTACGCATTACCATTGTATAATTTAAACATTTCAACAATGAAAAAAAAATAATTATATGGCCTCAAGTCTTCGTGGTTAAGCACAGTCTGATGAAATTTGTCGCGTTCTGAGAAAACTGGGCATAATGCTTGTGCTAAAAGTGTCGTCCAAGATTTGCCTGTGCAGTCCGCACAGGCTAATCAGGGATGACACTTTCCGCTTTTATGACATTTTTCGTTTAAATGAAGTCTCTTCTTCGCCAAAATCCAATTTAGGCGGAAAGTGTCGTCCTTGATTAGCCTGTGCGGACTGCACAGGCTGATCTGGGACGACACTTTACACCCAAGCATTATGCCCAGTTTTCTCAGAACACGACACAAATTTCTACAAAAAATCTGCGTGTAAGCAAGAAGCAGTTATAAATGCAGAAGACAACGTGTAACAACCATAGTAAACAGATCAAAAGTCCAAAATTGGAAATAACAGATTTCTAATAATTCAAGATAGTTCACTGAGTTTACTATTTTAACAGTGTACATTTCCTTATAATAGAATGGCATAATGTGGAAAGTTGCTTATTTATTATATCAAATTTTTTAGCCATTAACTGAACTGTTTAAATCTACAGTCTAGGGTAAAAAATGAGAAATTCTTGTAAGCCATTTTAGTGACGACATTATTTCAGGGACATGCATTTCCATGGGCTGGTATTCATACAGCTACTAAGAGACTTCTTAACTTATGTGAATATTGAAGATCAAGTATCTTTGGCATATTAATAGCCCAAATATCAAGCTTTTTACAAATATTTTCTTGTTAAAAACATTTTAATGTAAAAACGACTATACATGGAATAGCAAGAGAAGTTTATTTCTATAAGGAATTTCCATTAGTTTTCTAAAAGTATTTTGTGAATTTTGGCCCAGGACATTTTGCTAATTAGTTTCTCAAATAAGCTCGAAGCCAACTCTGGTAAAACGGGGCTTAATGCATGTGCAGTCAGCTAGGCTTATCAGGGGCGACACTTTCCGTCAAACTGGATTTCGCTTAGAAGAGACTTACTTAAAACAAAAAAAATCATAAAAGCAGAAAGTTTTGTCCCTGATTAGCCTGTGTCCATGAACAGGCTTATCGGGGATGACACTTCCTTCACATGCATTAAGCCCTTTTTTCTAAGACCGAGTCTCCCAAGTATTATCATTTCTCTCATTGGCCACTCCATTGATCTCCATAGCAACCCTTATTGTAACCTGTTACCATGTCCACTTACACAAGTGAGCGGCATTGTTTCCATAGCAACCGTGCACAGGGGGCCACTGTCAAGGGTTTCCAAGTCATCAGGGTCAGCATCTACAACCAACAAAGATAACCTTTAAACAATATTCAGGGGTAACATGAATGCCACTATTTAAGTAAAAACATTGAGATATGACAAAATAAATGTTAATAATATTTAAACTACTCTGTAACATTATCCAATCATCTCACTAGGACATTACATAAAGTGTGATCCTTGATAAGTCAGTTCAGTCTGCACAGGCTTATCAGTGACAACACTTTCCGCTTTTATACAATGTTTCGTTTAAAGAAAGTTTCTTCTTAACAAAAATCCAGTCTAGGTGCACAGGCTTGTCTGGGACGACACTTTAAGCACATGCATTTAGCCCCATTTTCATTCTTCTAGACTGCTGATTTATCTGACCTGGTGCTTTTCTCTGCCTTTCCATCTCCTCTAGGACCTCTGATATCGAGGATGCAGGTCGGTTCTTCTTTCGGTTGTAGAACCTCGTCTCAGCCACTGACGGACCATCATCCTCCGACTGAGGCTACAAAACACCATATGTTTAGATACCCCGCATATGCGCTAATGATTGTCTCCATGGGCAATATATTTTTTCTAAGAAAATCGGAAAAATAATAAGTCCACAACATGTGTGTTCTGTCATTTACAGCAAAAGTAAAAAAAATATAATAATTTGATGGTAAAGAAATGAACAGTTACATAAAGTTTTTACTAATATTGAGTAACTTTAAGTGTTGAAATCAAAATAAAATGATTTGCTAAGGTGCGGGCATTTACTAACATATCGTATACAAAATTCTTCTTCCATTATATCTTCATGAAAAACACACTTTGAATATATATAATGTGAAATCATCCGCCAAAAGACCCAGCAAACGTTGACTTACTACACTGGAGTAGGTGAAGGATGATTCACTAGGCGGCGGCTTGAATGTAGACATCTCTTCACGCTTCACTGGCCGAGCTGGAATTAATAATGGCAGATACGCATTTGATCCATTTGTAGTCCCTTACAGAATCAAATTAAATGAAAGACTTTTCTTTATCAATTCAAGTTTTAAAGGCTTCATTTCCAAACCTAAAATACTGATGAGCAGCAAATAGCATAAAACATGAACAGCCTGCGAGTTACACATATTGCCATTTTCACTTTGCTTCCAATCAAAAATGAGTTAATACAATGTACCTGCAAAATGCAGATAGCTAGAGGAAAATCTATTTATAAAGATACAAAACTAGAATACATTTCCTTTGCATGAATCTTACGGTGAAATAAATTATATTAACAAAATAATTGATATCCAATTGATTGCTTGAAGTGAGCCATTTTAAATGCCTGCCATTTTTAAGAGTTAAATGGAAGAAAGTTTGTCAAATATATTTCAGTAACGTTTTTTTTAATGACCTTTGTTCTATTAATTAAATAATAATATGTTTACAAAATATGAAAAGTGTCTATGTTATTTTATAGCATTTATAAACACCAAATTGCACTTTTAGTACACGTATCAAAATAATTATTTTTTGCAACAAAACCAGTACAACTGATGAACAGTTTTGATAGATTCAACAAATTCAATTTTTAGAGAATAGATTTTGTTTTTTCAAGCCACAAGCTGTGAAACTGCCACTGTAACCTGCAAATATTGCACCTAATACAAATATGACCCACATTTTTGTAAAATGGGGCTTGATGCATGTACGTAAAGTGTCGTCCCAGATAACCCTGTGCACTCGGCACAGGCTTATCATTGACATGTTCAGCCTTAACTGGATTTTCCCTAAGAAGAGACTTCTTTTTAACAAAAATACAACAAAAGCAGAAAGTGACGTCCCTGATTAGCCTGTGCAGACTGCACAGCAGGCTAAACAAGGACGACACTTTACACACGTGCATTAAGTCATGATTTTTCATAAGGCGGCTCATTTATTACAATACATATAGGATCTGACATGAGTTGTCATATCATACCATATTTTATTAAACGAGTTCAGGAATTTTGTTAGTAATCGAGCCTTTGGCGAGCTTACTAACGCATTTCCTGGACGAGTTTAATAAAATATGGTATGATATGACAACGAGTGTCAGATCTTTTTTATCACATGCTTTTAAACTAAATAAAATACATCTTAATTGACCAAACAAATGCTGATAGATCTAAAAGTTGTTTACTATCGTGACATCATTTCATGTTGACGACGTCATTTCACCAAAATAAAGCCATGCGATTGGTTAGTTATTGATTCTGTAGCCAATGAAAACGCTTAAAAATGTTGTAATACACATGTGTAATATAAAGAAATACGTAATGTCTGTATTACATTGGAAACAAGGTATAGCATGTAATAAAAAACAATAATATATTCCCTATGCATGAATCTTACCATGACATAAATTATGTTAATGGAATCATTGATATCCAGTTGATTTGCCTGAAGCGAGCCATTTTAACTGCCAGCTGTTTTCAAGAGTAAAATTTATGAAATTTTGTAAATTATGCCATAATTATTCCAGTTAACTTTTCTTTTACATAATTATGAAAAGTGTCAATGTTGTTCTGCCACAAGCTCTGAAACAGCAAATATTTCACTCTATACAATATAGTGATTTCTAACCTCCGAGTGTAACTGTAACCATGCTGAACTCGTCCAGTCTCGCCAGATAGTTCTGGTTCTGGTGGTTCTCCGAGATCGCTGCATCCACGTCGTCCAGGGGCTGCTTCAGCTCCATGTCTAAATCGTTCATTGCCTTCTTTGCCTCTCGACGTTTTACTTCACGCTTTCTAAGCTTTAGGAGGACACACGCCACCATGATGGCTACGACCACCAGGAATCCAACTGTGCACAAGGCAATGGCTGAAAAATATGTTTAGTTATGTTATAGTAGTGCATTTTGAACAGGATCATTAACACATCACTGCATAACATTAATACAACAAGTTATGATTTCAGTTTCTTGATACTTACCCAATAACATTTCAGTAACAACTGCTAAAGTTTCATACAGTTAATAACTTAAACAAGGGACAAAATTGTCACAAAACCAGGTTTTCAATTTGAAAAAAAAGTTTGATAAAGGGAGACAACTCAAAATGTGCATTGTTACTGATTGTTCCTAGTTACCCCCGTTGTGTAAAATTCAATCTATTTTCTCAAAGTGTGATCTTGACGTTGCAGATATCAAGGTAATTCTTTCGCATGACACACTGTTCAATGATGGTGAACAAATGTGCCAAATGATTTTAAAATCTCACAATGAACGACAAAGTTATGGCCCAGGCAAGCATTGTTCCGCCCGCCCGCCTGCCCGCTCGCCGACATTCATCATTCTAATAAACAGTTTTTTCCTTCTGAAAACCTGGTTAAAAATATGACAATGTCATATTAGACATGTATCCATAGGGCATGGATGCCCACACATTCCACTTTTGTCTCAAAATGGATCAACTCATCGTAGTCATTTGTGGTTAGTTAATTTCAAATTGCATAATTAATGACTAAAGAACAGACTAATTTGACCTTTGCTCTCTAAGTGTGACCTTGACCTTTCAGGTAGAGACAGGTTTAACACAGGAAATCCGTCTGATCATGGTGGTTATTAGTGGTAAGTTCTTTTAGAATAGCATGATTAATGACAAAGTTACAGTTTAAACAAGCTGCTTCGTGGCAACATTTGACCTTTGAACTCTAAGAGAGACCATGACCTTTAAGGTAGGGAAAAAGTATTACTTTCATCAATTCATCTTATAATGGATTGCATTTGTGCCAAATTATTTTAACATATATCTATGTATGGTAAAGCTATGGCAGAGAAAGAAATTTTAAGGTTTTGTTTATGGCCGACTTTGACCTCTTAGCATGACTTTGTAATTTTTTTTAACATGTTTGACAAAGTAAATACTGTACATGCAGATGAAAAAATAGGAACTCACCGATGACTTTATTGTCATGACGACCCTTGTCATGTGACCCCTGTATGAACTCTGTGTCCATGGTAGTAGATGGTGTGGTCTCCTTGGTTACCATGGGGCTGGTCTTGTTTGGGGCCAGGGTTGGTTCGGGACCTATGAACTCTGTCCTCACTGGTCCGGGGTTCCAGGGGGGAAAGGTGTGCTATAAATAGACATAAACCAGCATAAAACCATATCAGCATGCGAGTTAATCGCAGGCTGTTCAGGTTTTATGCCGTTTGCTGCTTATAAGTATCTTAGGAATGGCAATGAAGCCTTTAAAACTTAAATCTGTTAAGAAAGGTATTTAATGTAATTCGATTTTCTAAGGGACAACTAACAAGTATCTGAGTCGCCTACCTGGGGTGCTACAGTGGAAGGTTTGGGTGGTGGAGGGGTCGTGGTTGTCACGACAACCCGCCCATCATGGGTACTGCAGCCTTCAACGTCCGGTCCATACATCCTTGCGAACCCAGTGGAGTTCATTTGGTCCCTGATGTCCTTTAGAGGCCTTAGACTGTATGGCAGGTCTCCGGTAGGGTAGAATGTAACCTCTGTAATGGTGTTAAGTAACCACACATTTAATAGTGTTTAATTTACAATGTTTTGTATGTCATGCAGAAAATTTAATCTGAATTGTTCACTTCACTCAAAACTTTAGTTGTTATTTCTGTTCAAAGTTTAAAAACTACTGTTCAAGATTTATGACTACTGTTCCTATTCTGGTACCAAATATTTCTCACTTTATTGCGGTAAAGGTCAAGAATCAAACAAATACAATAACACTAGTTAACTCAAAATAGCCATGCTGTGTCCTGATATACAGTGATAGTTTAAATGCTTCAGAAAATAAAGTTCTTTTGGTCATGTCATAATTAAGGGCCTGCCACACCCAACAGAGATGCCACAGCGCCCTCAGGACTATCTAAAAATCCTTCAGAGCCACAAAATATGTAAACAAAATATTAAATTGTTATTTTATGACGCTTACACTGTGCCCTCACAATGTCCTTACTGCCCCCTCATATTGCTCTAACAGCCTCATCACAGCCTCCTTCAGGGTTCAAGGCGTTCTTACAACACGAAAGATTTTGCTTCAGGGCAAATACTGGGCCCTCATGACACTTTTGGCATTTAAGACATTGATAAACACATATTAAATATGACACACTACAACGTCATCATTTGCTACTATGTTTTTGACACGCCATCATCATGACAGGAAAGCGAGGCACGACAAGACCATTTCACCTGACATACAGCCTGTGTCTCACATTGACATACAACCTGTGTCTCACCTGACATACAGCCTGTGTCTCAACTGACATACAACCAGTGTTTCACCGGACATACAGCCTGTGTCTCACCTGACATACAGCCTGTGTCTCACCTGACATACAGCCTGTGTCTCACCTGACATACAACCTGTGTCTCACCTGACATACAACCTGTGTCTCACCTGACATACAGCCTGTGTCTCACCTGACATACAGCCTGTGTCTCACCTGACATACAGGCTATGTCTCACCTGACATACAGCCCGTGTCTCACCTGACATACAGCCTGTGAAGTTCAGGTACTGTCTGTAGTCCGCAGTGTCTGGTATCTTATCAAACTGAGAGTTCAGGATCCCACCAATCATGATCGTGTCCAGCTCATCTAGGGTATTGTCAGAAACCGTAACTCTGCCAATACCTTCCTCATCAATCTGAAACCAAGATGGAGTTACTTCCCTTGTTTCTTTTATTGTCATTCAACTGCTGGTGGAATTAACTACATGTCATGCATCAAAAAATTTCAGTTCTGGAAAATCGAAAACAGAATCAGTAACAGTATTAGTTAAACAAAAATTATAATATCTATAAATATTCCATAATACTGCTAACAAAAGGGTCTTGCTAATTGAATTTTGGCAAATTAATTTTATGAAAACTTCCTTTATATCATGCAGAAAAAAAGAAAGTAATAATAGTGATTAATTGTTCGTACATAGATATGTGTCCAAATGATTATGAAGATTCAAGTAAATAGGTTACACTACACTTAATGTGACGACTAGTGCTAAAACATAACACTTAGTAGACTCTAGCCACTTACAAACCCAATACTACACCAATCTTATTAAAATCATTAATTTTCTAGTAATAGCAAACTTGACTGATGAAAATTGTTTTCTACACATTGAAAATAGTGTTATCTCAAAGTAATAACTTGAACTGCTTTATTTTGTGTACTTTTTATTTGGGCCGCACTCTGGGATGTGCATAAAGTGGCGTCCCAAATTAGCCTGTGCAGTTCGCACAAGATAATCAGGGACGACACTTTAGGCCTAGACATGATGTTCGTTTAGAAGAGACGTCCTTTAAACAAAAAATCCATAAAAGCAGAAAGTGTCCTCCCTGATCAGCCTGTGCGGACTGGCTAATCTGGGACAACACTTTACGCACATGCATAAAGGCCAGTTTTCCTAGTCAATAGATGACCCCAGTAATGTATGCAACTAAAAGGAATCATGCAAGCATCTGTTTAACAAAATAGCACTATATAAGAAATGTAAAACATACAATGACAAGTGATCAAGAAACATGAATAAGAAACCAAATATTATAAAACACTCTGCAACAAACATAAGAAAAATTCAAGACATTGCTGATATTTCATTTTTTTTTAAACAAGGATATCATAAGTAGAATAAGTTGACTCCCATTGGCTTAAACTGACCTACAATTTCAGGTTGGCTCCATCAGTTTTTTGTTTTGAATTCGTGGGATTACAATTTCATGATGGCTCAAACTGTTTTGCCAGTCCCTGCAGTTACAATATTCAAATCTTATTGTGTTTGGTTGGCTCGAACACGCTTTGGGTCACATAAAGTTGTAATCTGTTACACCCTTTTAAAGCAATGACAGACGGCCATAATCGGATTTTTTTTTTTTTTTTTTTTTTNTTTTTTTTTTTTTTTTTTTTTTTTTTAATTTAGTTAAACAGTGAATATGCTCATAAGTGTTAACAGCATACAGTAAACATCATGGTATATACATGAAAGTATTTACATTATAGAGTCAACATTATAGTGTTAACATGAAGTGTTAACATCATGGTGTAAACATTGGTGTTAACATCATTATAAGTTTAACATAATAGGCAACATAATAGTCAACAGTCATAATAGTCAACATTAAGTGCTAACATAATAGGGTGAACATCAAAGTCAGTGTTTTTTTTCACCATTTTTGGAACGGGGCCGGGTCCCTTTGAATTGGAAAAAATCGCGCGTTTTGACCTAAATTGGGAAACTAGTGTTGTTGTTGTTTTGCTGACAAATGCTTTAAAATTAAGTCTTTTCAAGATTATATTTACTAAGGTTCAACTTATAGAGCTGGATGGGAGTTGAACTA
Organism: Dreissena rostriformis; assembly: GCA_007657795.1. Taxonomy (NCBI): domain Eukaryota; kingdom Metazoa; phylum Mollusca; class Bivalvia; order Myida; family Dreissenidae; genus Dreissena; species Dreissena rostriformis. The sequence continues at coordinate 141,867 of VMBQ01001928.1, read as the reverse complement.
AATGTTAAAATCACCTTCAATTGGGAATTTTTAGGTCCCATTAGGGAAAAATATATACCTTTTTTCCATTGGAATGGGGCCGGAAACCGGCCCCGATTTTGAATGAAAAAAACCCACTGAAAGTGTTAACATCAAGTGTTAACTTCATAGTGCATTTTCATATTAGGAATGTATTTGGTATTAATAATGCTTTTCTATACTCCTTCATGTAAATAAGTGTTTTCAACGATATGTGTGTAAAACTGTTATAAAATAATGTTTAATGACAACAATTAAAGAATCTATGTAGTAAAAAGTATATTGAATAGACAGTTTTAAAACTGAAAATATATGTTGCAAACATAAGTGCCATCAAAAAAGTAATCGATTGACATTGAGTTTTCAATGAGATTTTTCTTGGTCCCCGCAACTTCGAGCCAAGGGGAGTGAACTGTCATTAAATGAACTTTTGAAAATAATGAATTAATGAAACATTATGAAGACATGCAAGGACGTGATACATAGAAACAATTCTATCAAAATAGTAACTACTGGTATCTAATGGGATGACTAAAATCATGCATGGCCAACATACAACTACTACTGGGTTCACTAAACAATATCAAGCTGCCTAAAAACATAATAAAATACAAATTATATTTGATAATATTGACTTGCATGAGCTTATGCAGAAATTAGGATATAGATGAATGCTAATTAAAGATTATAAGCGCAATTTATACTCAATATTCTTTGTGTTTAATGCTTAACTGTGATTGTTAAAGAAGATATTTTGTGAAGAACTTTTAATAACATTAGACACTAATGCTTTGATAAGTTTCAAAGCGGTTTCACTAAAATTACAATGTAAATGAAAGAAACTACAATTTGAGAACATTACATGTAATAGAAAATTTGATAGCAACTCTGCAGGCATAATAATTATAAAATACCAGATGGCTAAGCAAATGAGACTCGTTCTAGGAAAACAGGGCTTAATGCATATGTGTAAAGTGTTGTCCCAGATAAGTCAAATCAGGGCCGACACTTTCAGCCTAAACTGGATTTTAATTTAGAAGAGATTTCCTTTAAATGGAAAATTCCATAAAAGTGGAAAGTGCCATCCCAGATTGTCCTGTGCAGACAGCACAGGCTTATCTGAGATCACACTTTAACTACATGCATTAAGCCCAGTTTTTCCAGAACGCGGCTCAATTATGTACGCAACATAGAAAAGATGAAAGTGCAAAGTTTAAGATTAGTGTGCTATACTTACACTGAGCGATTTGTTTCTAAAAAGTGGATGAGATGCGCTTCTAACCTAGGTGATAATATACGCATACAGGTTACACCAATATCTCGTACAGGCTTCATAACCCACAAATGTAGCGAGTACAAAGTGTGACCAACTAAATCAAGGGTGTTAAAGACCACATAGCAGTAGGATGGTACCAGAACCAAGATTTGTGTTCATACATATTGTATGGCAACCTTATGCAAACTACGTGTTAAGTATATGACAAATATGTAAGTTTTATGATGCAATACTTAGAACATGAACATGGCATTTTATCTGATTTCTTTCTATTTGATATGAAATGTGTAAGAGTGTGCTTATAAAACATTTACACAATTCACAATTTTACAGCACTATGTTAGTTGAGTTTAGACATATTTATTTTATCTCAATTAAATTGAAAGCCTTAGGCTTGTTGTAACATATGGTTAATTTTCCTGGTATTAACCAGTTCTATTGATCTTAAGAGATCTTGAGAGCACCCTCTTAGTGGGGATAGAACCTGGCACCTCCTGATAGCTAGGCAGAATCCATGGCCACTTTGCCAACATGACTATTATAACTGGAGCCTCGCTCTTGGAAAACCCGGCTAAATGCATGTGCATAAGATGTCGTCCCAGATTGTGCAATCCTCAAAAGCTAATCAGGGACCACAATTTCCGCCTAAACTGGATTTTCACAAAGAGGAGACTTCCTTTATTAAAAGCAAAAATACCATAAAAGCGAACATTGTCTTCCCTGATTAGCCTGTTCAGACGGTACAAGCTTATTGGGGACAACACTTTACGAATATGAGTTTAGCCCAGTTTTCCAAGATAGAGGCAGAAACCATGTAAACTTTGCCAACTTAACTATCATTACTGTATAAACAGATCACTTAAACGAATCAGAAGCATATGCCAATCGGTACACTTAAACTTCATGACTGTTTTAATCAAACAAAAATGCTTATTAATCTTTATATAGTCACATGATCAAATAATGCCAGCTGATTGGTTCCTATATTTATCTACATCATTCAAATCAGTCATGCGGAACATAGTCTAGAACTGTCAGGCATGGTGCATGCAGAAAAAACAACAACCAAATATCTCTCTAAAAATGAACCAAAATTCAAAGTCATTATATAAATGCAGAGCTTCCAATAAGTCCAACTCAGAAATTCATGCTAGTAGCATAATATGAGCATTCTTAAAATTATAAGTCAATAATATTCTACATAACGTTATATGGACCAAAACCTGTGGTAATAAACATAGACAGTTTTAGTTGAATCAATTGGACCATGTTTGCAATGGTTAATAATACATTCACTTCAGATTTATCAATAATCAAATCTTCATGACAAAAGTATAACACGATAACCTTACAAGAGTATCCTACCGAAACAAACAATACAAAAACAAGAATGACAAGGATAGCCTATTTGTGTCGTGTTCTGAGAAAACTGGGCATAATGCGTGTACAAAAAGTGTCGTCCCAGATAAGCCTGTGCAGTCCGCACAGGCTAATCAGGGACAACACTTTCTGCCTAAATTGGATTTTTGCTAAGAAGAGACTTCATTAAAAAGAAAAATGTCATAAAAGTGGAAAGTGTCGTCCCAGATTAGCCTGTGCAGTACGCACTGCACAGGCTAATCTGGGACAACACTTTACACACATGCATTATGCCCAGTTTTCTCAGAACAGGACACATTTGTCTGTGCAGACAGATAGATTACAAAGCCAATAACTCTGAATAAAATACCCATATGTAATATAGAAATACCATGAATAACCCAAGTGCTCATTATAAATATGATATGCTGCAAAAGCAAGCAATGAAGTAGAAATAAGATTCTTTCAATCTGTCATATATTTTAGTCGTGCAATCTAATCAATACTAAATGTTTTTGCATTCATTTAAAATCCTTTGCAATGGGACAAATGGTGGAACTAGCTTAATGAAATGTGAGAGGAAGTCAATTATCATTCTGATAAAAATCACAAGGAAGTAACTTGAAACATTAAGGGGGATAATTTTGAGGAAAAAAAAGGGAGTGTATGCATTTTTTTTTATTTTATTTTTTATGAAATGCAAAGGGAGGTTATTTGTAATATGTATTCATGACAGGTAAAGTGAGGCAACTTTGCAAACTTACAGTGAGGATCATCTCCCCTTGGTGTCGTTTGTACAGCAGCTGGTGGGGTTTTCCGTCTGCAAACCGGCCTGCCTTGCCTACGCCATCTGCAGGAAACACAGAATGAGGTTCAACTAACTGGTTGCTGATCAAAGGGCTTAGAAACCTTTGTAAAATAATGGCATAATATTACTATGATTAACTAAGGACCTGTCTCGTCATTTCTCTATAAGAGCCCTGCTTTGGGAAAATGGGCCTTAATGCATGTGTTTAAAGTGTTGTACCTGATTAGCCTGTGCAGTCTGCACAAGCTTAACTGGGACGACACTCTAGGTTCATACATTTACCCTCTTTTTCCCAGAGTTGGGCCCATATTAATATGATTCACATAGGATGTGGGTTTCAATTTACATATAATTAATATTTATACAGTAGACTCTGCCAATACCGGACTCTCTGAATACCGGAACTCTCCCGATTCCGGACGGTCATGTCAGTCCCGAATTTTCCCCTTCTATGTCTTTGTTAAAAAATGTTGAATAAACCGGACTCTCTCTAAACCGGAAACCGGACGGGTATCTCCTTGAATTTCGTCATTTTCAACGTTAAAATACATTGAGTAAACCGGACGGTCCAAATTCTCAAGATGCCCGAGGCGTGAAAATTATGACAATACACATGTACCTAGTCAGCACAGCGCGCGCGGTGTCACACATTCCGCTCGCGCAATTATCGATAATCGGATTAAACATACCATAAAGGTGTCAAGTCGTTACCGCCTATTGAAGTCCGAGCAAATAATGTAAAACAAACTGTGAATGTCTATTATAGACGTGCGGTAACACCAAAAAGTGATTGACGCAATCGTTTTATTAAGCTTATGATAAACAATTTAATTAAAAAAATAATGCATGCCGTTGCGACGATCACTTTCTTGTGATCTCGGGTAGTTAAAAAGATTTTAAAGCCATGTTTTTAACGCTTAAATGGTTGTTTGTTTGTTTGTCAGATAATCATGAACTTCGTGCGTGTGTAGGTTTTTGACTGTCATTATGAATGTCTTGAAAATATGACGCTGTTTTTTTGTGTTTTTTTGTGTGTGTTTTTTTTTTTGTGTGTGTATGTTTTTTTGTTGGTTTGTTTGTGAAATGTGAATAATAAATCGTGTGTCCACAACATTCGTTTGTAACAAATAAAACTTAATTAATTCAGCGCTATTTATAGCGAGCTCAAACACGACTCACTCGCCTATATGACAAATGTCACGTACGCATGTACATGTACGTACATGTATCAAGCACCACGCTCACTTTGGGATTAATCAATACAAGTCGGTATGGAATGTTTTCTGCTTTTAATCAAATAAAAACACATTTTTCAAAGAATACTTTTAAACATAAACATTACATGAGTACAGTTTATCACATGATACGTGTAAATGTACATTGTATATGGTTTGTTGTATTCTTATATGATTTTGTACACAATGCATACAATGTATATTTCGGCAATATGCCGACTCTCGGTAAACCGGAACTCTCTGAAAACCGGACGATCAGGCCGGTCCCGAGACCGTCCGGTATTGGCAGAGTCTACTGTATAGTCAAAAATATTCATTGGATTTTATAAAACCTTCCATTTGTTGAAATGAAAGGTTTATTTGAGGGTTTTTTTTCAACATATTTCAAAGATTTCACCATTCTGGCATTTCGTTTATTCCAGTGACCACTACTTATGTATGGCATATCCTTGGTTGGTGTTGAGATACAAATATAGTCCAGTACCACTACTTACGTATGGCATATCCTTGGTTGGTGTTGAGATATATTCCATGGTTTGGGTCCAGGTAGACAATGATGAAATCATGTGTCCAATACCTGAAAACAAAAGCAACAGTTTTCAGTTCTTGTTAGCTCAAAGTTCTTTAAACCTCAAAGTTCTCAATAGCTCAAAGTTCTTAACAAAGTTCTCAACAAAGTTCTCAAAAACTCAAAGTTCTCTCTCAAATGCTAAAATTTCTCAATAGCTCCAATTTTGCAATAGCTTAAAATTATCATTAGCTTAAAGTTCTCATTAGCTCAAAGTTCTCATTAGCTAAAAGTTCTCAAAAGCTCAAAGTTCCCAATAAAGCAAAATTTCTCATAAGCTCAAGGTTCTCATTAGCTCAAAGTTCTCAATAGCTCAAAATTCACAAAAGCTGAAAGTTATTATAAGCTCAAAGTTCTCATTAGCTCAAAATTTCTCATTACCTCAAATGTCTTAATTTTTTAGCTCAAAGTTCTCATTACAATTATATAGCTTACATAAAGTTCTCAATTACTCAAAATTCTCGCTAGCATATTAGAAGCTTATAAGGTTTATAAATGTTAAATATTTATCACTTTTTTAAGTATTCAGCTTAAAGTTTTTTTCTCTTTTACACAACAGTTAGGTTAATCTTATGCACTATGTTGAAGCATAATTTACTTTTTGCTGTTATAACAGTTTAGATTCATTGAATGGCGGTCATTAGTAAGAAGCCTGGTTGTAAGCCAAATTGTTTGATTTCATATTTTAAAAAAAGGTTATATTTAGAAGGGAACTTTACAATCTAAGATGTCATAGTCAAGGATTAAACCTTTAAAATGTAAAATTAAAGACTTTAAATTGTTTGTTTTTCAAAGCATTTTTAGAAAGTGGACTTTTTAACACAATATGTGATAAAAGAAAAACATTGCCTGAAGCTGTCTACATACAAAAGGTTATTCTACAAATCTTGGAATATATGAGCTAGGTCATGTGAAAATGGACCTTATGCCATCTTCGCAGTCTGTTGAAAAGCTACGCTGTCTGCTAATGAGATCACCCAACTTTGAGTGATGTTATGGCAGACAGGTAAGCTTCTGACCAGACCCCGGATTGCGCAGGCTGGTCTGGCGCTATGCTGGCCATATTTGACATAAGACCTGTATTCGCATGATGGGATGATGGGGCTCATATTGAAGCAGAAAACTGAGCGATGAGAAATCCTGGTGATGAGTCTAAAATGCCAACCTTAGAACTGTGAATGCTTCACTGAGCCTCATTCTGGGAAAACTGTGCTTAATGCATGTGCGCAAAGTGTTTTCCCAGATGAGCCTGTGCAGTCAGCACCGGCTTATCAGGGATCACACTTTCTGCTTTGTGGAATTTTTGTGTAAAGGAGGTCTGTTCTAAATAGAAATCCAGTGAAGCAGCCAGAAAGTGTCGTCCATGATTAGCCTGTGCGGAATCTAATCTGGGACAACACTTTTTTGCACTTTTTTTAAGCCTTGTTTTCCCAGAGCAAGGCCCCACTAGAGTTAGGCTAACCATAACACCTTATGAGTGTATCTCTGAAGCAACTGGGTCAGGATACAATTACAAACTAGCCTATCAGGGGAATCTCTAACTTAACTGGGTTTCTATAAAAAGCAAAACCCATCTAACCAGGTGGATTCCATCGTTAGAGGGTGTCTGGTGGTTATGAACTGTTTGTTTGTCTCACACAAGGTAAGGCAATATAATATAAATTCCTAGATTCTCATCCCCGCCCGCCCATCGAAAATCGTCCCGCCCAAACGGTTTTTATTTTGAAAAAAAATCGAACCGCAAAATACTGAGGACTGAACGAGTACGAAAATAGTGAAGTGCGAATCGGCAACCCAATGTCTCCGAGACGCTTATTGATTTTAAACGGCGCACGAACGTCGTATGAAATTAAATTGATGGAGCGAAAAACAACAACAACATGTTTATTATTTTGAGGTGTAGAAACGGCGTAACAACCGTAAAAGATTGGTACAGGGTGTCAAAATGTGCAGAAACTTTAACTCTCGCATGAGTTCATTTGGGGTTCGTATGAACAAGCCAGTTCGTTGAAAGTTGACCACCCGAAAATTGTCAGTGCCTTCGTCGGACGACATAAGTTAGAATTGACACAGGTGTCACCCAATTTTTAAACAATAATATCTAGTCATACTGAAAAAATGGTTCTGTTATAGATTTGTATTTTCTTTAATACTTTGTCTATTCAATGTTTTATTGAATGTCAGAATATGTTTAACATGATATTTAAAGGGTAAAATAAAACACAATAGTCAAATTTGATAATGTATTTCTTTTATTCTATATAATTTTACATACATACATACATATAGGCGTTATGCATATAAACCAACAAATTCGTGAACATTTCTTTACTTATATATAGGTCCGACACATAAAATGAAAAATAAAAAATAAAAACCACCCATCCGCCCCAATTTTCCCCAAAATTTGGATGAGAATCTAGTTATTTATTTTCTATGGCCTAAGGTGTCGGTAAGGTGTTGGTACATAAGCAAGCATGACATGGTTCTTATGTCACCTTGTTATGTTGTCATGCATCAAGACTGGAGGTTCAAACAAGCAAGGGGAGATGATACTAATCCCCAAATGCACAAGATTATGGAAAACCCCACTACCAGCAATCTTTCTTTACAAATCAAGCTTTGCCTCTGAATATACCACATTATCACGAGGAATAAGGAATAGGAAAAAAATACTTTTTACACCACATTCCTAAACAATGTCTAAAGCACACATTGAAAATCAGTTAGTTTTACACACAAAAAGTGTATACAATTAAAACAATTTTCGTAATGTTATACTTATATATTATATATAGTGTCCATGTAAAGCAAAAATACTCCAATATTTTTTTGCCCATATACTTATATTAACAAACTGCTTGAATTTGTTAATTAAGCAAAGATATCTTCTTTTTTTTTTAAGTACATGGCATTTTTATTAGATTTATATCATACATTATGTAGGAAACAACAAAGTCCATGGATTGATATCACTTACCCCTTGGCTCTAGAAAAGTGTGGGAAAATAACAAGCTATTAGTAATTGAGTAAATATAGCATCACTAAGCACAGAATGTGCAAAACTAAATAATAAGAGAAATGAAAACGAATAAACATCAAGAAAGTGTGAGGGGGCAAAACACAATATGTATACCAATTAAAAGCATACATTTTCAGTAATGGATAAAAATAAAATCCATTGCTTCTTATGATTAAACTATAACTTTATAAGTGATAAATTTAGTCACTTTTTATCCTTTTTTTAATTGTCAAAAAGGTCGTTTCTATGGATACAACCACCAAATGCATGGGGCCATTATATTGGACCAATTGTGTTCACTAATATTTTTTAACATAGGATGAAAACATTTGGAGACAAAATTGGCATTTCCATAAAACAAGACACAAATAAAGAAACCTAATGATAAAGTAACAAAAATATCACAATTGCTGTGCTGTACAAAAAAACAACAAGCAAGCTTTCAAATTTTCTAGTTACATGATACATGCTTGTGAATTACTCTACCTATCTAATTTATTATTATAGTTTATTATAGTCTCATCAGCATAATTGCATACAGTCATAGATAGACAACTACATTAACCCTTTGCATGCTGAGATATTTGTCGTCTGCTAAAATGTTGTCTGCTGAAATTCTTAAATGTGCATTTTTTTCAATTTTTTTCCCAAGAATACTATCAGAATAGCAAACAGTTTGGATCCTGATGAGACGCCACGTTTTGTGGCGTCTCATCTGGATCCAAACTGTTTGCAAAGGCCTTGAAAATTCGGTTCCAGCACTGAAAGAGTTAAAACATAAAACACAATCAATGCTTCCACTCAAATTTGAGTTACAGGAGACTAGTAAATCTTTACATCACAGACATATTAATTATTTAAAACATATTGAAAGGGAGCTCACGTTGTCATTAAAAAAAGAATGTGCATAATAATGAAAATACAAAGATTTTAAAAGCTACTCTATTTCTAACATGAGGGTATAGGAACACAGTGATTTTAAATACCCAGGCAACATCCTTCTACATTTTGTTGGAACAATCAAACACAAGCTCTCATTGAATGTTTGGAATATTGAGAAGTTGTCATAGAAAAACAAGGTCTTGTTGTAGTTATTTTGTTACCGTTAAAAACCTTTACAATCAATTTGAGTAAACAGAAAACTGAGAGAACAAAGAAATACTATTTTTTAAGCTCACATTATTTTACTAACAACAAGATAAATGAACTTATAAGCATGACTAATGCAAGAAATTAAACCAATGAAGTATTGCTCTGGTAAAACAGGGGTTAATGCATGTGCGTTAAGAGTCGTCCCAGATTAGCCTCTGCGTACTGCACGACACTTTCCAACTTAACTGGATTTTTGTTGTGACTTAATTAAGAAGAGAAATTCCATAAAAGAAGAAGTGCACAGGCTAATCTTGGATGGCACTTGAAATACATGCATTAAGCCCTGTTTTCCCAGAGTGTGGCTAAATTATATATAAAAATTGTTGTCTTACAAATTTTCCAACAAAACCTTAACTGTGTATGCTTTAGTTACATACTTACTTATTTGTTCATGTATAAACATAATACTTCCAAAATTAATTAACTCTTATAAACTCCTTACACTTTGATTCAACAAATCACTGCATTTGTCCATATGTTTACATAACCATTACTGAAACTTAGCTACATCATTTCTAACCTATGAACTCACATGGTATATCATCTCTAACCTATGACCGCACACAAGCAGCCAACTCCCCGAGCCATTCCCCACCCACTCACCTCTGACTGTATATGAAGACCAGGATCATGTTTTGAGTGATTCCGGGATCGACCCGGAAAACCAGTTCGAGCCGCTCTGTGCGGGTCTCCTCAGCTTCCTTCGGTGGGTTGTAGTTGTACTGAAGAATGGACTCCCCTGTGAAGTAGCCAGATGCCTCTGTGCGGGAACAGAAACATTACTTTCAATATACTGTTTGGTGTTGTTTTTGTTGTTTTGTTGGTTCAGTCAACACAGGCTAATTAGGGACAACACTTTATGGTATTTTTCTTTTAAAGGAAGTATTTTTTTCCCATAAGTCCAGTTAAGACGGAAGGTGTTGTCCCTGATTAGCCTGTGCAGACTGCACAGGCTAATCTTGGACAATATTTATGCACAAGCATTCAGACTTGTATCGCCAGATTGGGGCTCAAATAAAATAAGAAACATTAATTTCAATAAACTGTTTGGTGTAGTTTTTTAGCTGTTGGAGAAATTGGCCAGTAGACATAATTTCTTGTCAATCACAGATTGATATAAGTGATTGTTCGGAAAGCGACTCACTAATCTGTTTCCAAACCTTGCAAGATAAACTTAAATTTTATCTATGAATGCCCAACATGTTAAATATGCATCAAACCCACCCAATCATAGCAAGCCTGTAATGAAGGGTTACACTGCACTCACCGGTCTCACACGTTGGTCCAGCAAACTCACTGAAGGCACAGTCACAGATGTAGCGGCCGTCCTGCCATTGTTCATCACACACACCCTTGTTCTTACACGGTGAAGTCTCACAGCCATCTTTACACATTCCAGTCACAGCTGGAAATAACAGGATACAAAAACAGAATATTTTGAATATAAACCAAAATAAAACAAGAAACCGTCGGAGACGGGTGATGCTCCCCAAAGGTTTTTTTTGTCACTATATTCATCCGACCATAACCGGCTGATAATATGCACATCTCCTGTTGGTAGTGAAGCTTCCCATAAAGTTTCATTGAATTCCCGTAATAAGTTGCTGAGAAATAGCTCGGACAAGAATTGCACTATATGTACAATGGGAAATTTCAAAGGGCCATAACTCTGTGAAAAATCATCCGACCAGAACCGGCTGATAATATGCACATCTCCTCTTGGTAGTGAAGCTTCCCATAAAGTTTCATTGAATTCCGGTCATTAGTTGCTGAGAAATAGCTCGGACAAGAATTGCGCTATATGTACAGTTAATGGAAAATTTCAAAGGGCCATAGCTCTGTGACAAATCATCCGACCAGAACCGGCTGATAATATGCACATTTCCTCTTGGTAGTGAAGCTTCCCATAAAATTTAATTGAATTCCGGTCATTAGTTGCTGAGAAATAGCCCAGACAAAAATTGTGCGCGGACGGACACACGCACGCACGCACAGACGGACGGACAGACGAAGCGGCGACTATATGCTCCCCCCAAAAATGATCTTTTTGTTTTACACTCCTTTCATATATTTGAACATTGAAATTAAGACTCTTTGGACAATGTCAATATGTCGTCTGCAGTATGCAGCTACTCTCCTACCTCCATTTGTCTTTTGTGCCTCCTCCTGCAGATGAAGAACAGTGTCTCCAATTTTGAGACCCCGAATGCAGCCATACAGCGTCTGATATGTCGACATGTTGAATGGTACTCCCCCCACATACACGTGTATCCCAGCAGGCCCTGCGGATGGGCCACGTACAGGCGACACACGCTCCTCTGAAACACAGCAAACCATTGCCATGTGATCAGGGCTTGTTTTTTTATACAGAAAGAGAGATTATAAGGTATCTATCTAAATTCCTGTAGTTTCCCCTTGAACTGATCATAACCTATGATTTTCCACTCGCTTGCTATGATTGTGATTACCCTTGACGCGTAGTGGATATGGTGATTGCTTAGCGACTGGGAGGTCACAGGTTCGATCCCCTCTGTGGGAGCGTTCTTTATATCTCTCCAAATGACATCAAGTACTGGTTCTACCCAGGAAACAGAATGGAGAGCTTTTCAATAAGCCTAAGAAATTCAATGCAATCACGCTTGAAAAAAATAGGTTTTAAGTTTTAAGTAAAGGGTAAAAATAGGTTGGAAAGCCAATTAGACTACAATGAAGTGGTAGCAGAACATATACTGGTAGAATGGATTTCTAGAATCATGATTTCTCACCATCAGTGAAAGGCTTCTGTATGTAGGACTCAAGTGGCAGTTTCTTGTAGGAGTTCCTGGTTGGTTCATCGTCAATGTTCACGATGACCTTGATGTAGCCGTCGGCGTTGTCAATGACAACCTGGTTCCAGCTGCCGTCATCCAGCACTCCTGTGTACAGACACACAATGTGTGAAACTACCATCAGCAGAGACCATTTTTTTGGTTAATGAAATGTACAAAGTACATTTTATGTTATAAAGGAATAATAAATAATAAATGTTACCAAGTTATTACATTTATCAAATTATTTGTATATCATTTCAGTTTGGTTAATGACTTATGTCAAGCATGATCTTAAAATACCTTAAAGAAGAATATCAAAGGCATTTTAAATGCTTAAAAAAAAGCATGATGCATTAACTACATGATATATGCATATTAAATTTCTTTATTACAGAAAGGATTATCGGACCTTTGGATCCCAATGTAACATTTAATACAGTGATCTTTTTTAATATGTTATGTCTGCTACTGGAGCTTTTAACCCAAATGTAACCTCTAATACAGTGATTTCTAACCTGTAAACTCCTTCGTCTGCTGAACAACCTTTACACCCAAATGTAACCTCTAATATATGATCTATAACCTATGTACTCCTTTTTCTGCTACAAGACCTTTTTCCAAATGTAACCTCTTACACAGTGATGTCTAACCTTTAACCTCCTTGGTCTGCTGGAGAATCACATTGTATCTGTTGAAGCGGGCAATGATCTTGTTGCTGTCCTGCAGGTGCACCTGGATGAAGTTGTTGAGGTGGTCGTGGATGTAGAGCAGCAGCGTGTTACGCAGGAAGGTGCGGAAACTGAAGATGATAGTGTTGTCAAGGAGACCGGAATCAACAGGTGTTGCGTAGTGAAGGTAGGAGCTGCGTGTACCGATGAATGTCACTGAGTCCGTGTTGAGATCTGTAACAAACGATAAGTGTATTTTGGCTTTAGAATGATAAACCACTACCCTTACTTATACAAACAATAGTTGTTTGACACACATTTATGTTCCCCATAGCACTGGGGGCTGACAAGGTCAAAGCGTAGTCCGTTTGTCTACGACGTCGGGTATATGTTTTACTACGAAACATTGTTTCAATACAGTACTTAATCAGGCGAGTTTCATCTTTTCTGGCATTTATGGATTAGAGAACGGAAAATCCAGTAATGATAGGTACTTATTTTTAATAACAAACTCATTACAAATGCGCGTAGTTGCAACCTTTACATTGATTTTGAGCTTAAATCAAAATATATTGATTTGAAGTAATGCATACGGTGGTTATTCTGTTAAAATAGCCAATTACAGTGACTTAACTTTAATGAAACTACATGTTTCTTTGATACACTGTACATTAAACATTTTAAAGTACAAAACAGGTTACGAACATATATTTTAATCTTTCAAATGCTTTGTTTCGAAGGAAACTACAAGTCACTTTATGTATGGGTTTTGCACAGAGTATGCATTGGTTGTGCAACGAACTACAAATATAATGTATAGGTTACTCAATGATGTACACCAATCTGTACTTCGATGGCATGTGTATTGACACAATGTTTCGTAGTAAAACATATACCCGACGTCGTAGACAAACGGACTACGCTTTGACCTCGTCAGCCCCCAGTGCCTAGATCAATTGAAATCTTCAAGAAATCACAAGTTTTCTTTCTAAAGAAAAACATATCGTGTCGCTTGACCAAAAACATGTTTCCCCTAGTTAAGTGGGAGACATAGTTCTAGCGACAGTCCCCTACTTAAGTTGGAGAAATAGTTCTAGAAACATAACTAAGCAGTTCCTGGAGACAATTGGCTGATTCAACATGTAAAGACATAATGTCTATAATGTCCATAAACATGTGCATCATGTTTAATGAAGGTCATATAAAAATTGCTCGACATTAACAAAAATGCAGACAGCTCTATATTTGTAAATCTACACATCTATGGTTTTACATGCCGACAGTTCTATATTCGTAAATCTACACATCTATGGTTTTACATGCAGACAGTTCTATATTTGTAAATCTACACATCTATGGTTTTACATGCAGACAGTTCTATATTTGTAAATCTACACATCTATGGTTTTACTGCAGACAGTTCTATATTTGAAAATCTACACATCTATGGTTTTACATGCAGACAGTTCTATATTTGTTAATCTACACATCTATGGTTTTACTGCAGACAGTTCTATATTTGTAAATCTACACATCTATGGTTTTACCTGCAGAGAGCTCAATATTTTTAAATCTACACATCTATGGTTTTACTGCAGACAGCTCTATATTTGTAAATCTACACATCTATGATTTTACATGCAGACTGTTCTATATTTGTAAATCTACACATCTATGGTTTTACTGCAGACAGCTCTATATTTGTAAATCTACACATCTATGGTTTTACCCTGATAGGGTATATCAGGCGATCACTATTCACATAATGTTTAACGAATTATACTCCTCACGGTATCTAACTACCCAACAAACTGAAATCATGGTAAATTTAACCAACCATTCAAATTTTCAAACAACTGTGTTTAGCTCTCACCAAAGCAGCAGTTGTGTCCAGAGTGAGCCCAAGGGTTTGCGCAGACACACGTGTGTGCGCCCCACTCCTCCACGCACCGACCCCCATTAAGACACGGGTTGGGCCAACAGGACGCCATACACTCCTCCAACACAATCTGGCTGCTGTGAAACAAAAGAGACAGAAGTAAGATATTGAAAATGAGCCACACTCTGGGAAAACTTGGCTTAATGCATGTGAGTAAAGTGTCATCCCAGATTAGTCGGTGCAGTCTACACAGGCTAATCAGGGACGACACTTTCCACTCTTATTGTATTTCTCCTTTAAAGAATGTCTCTTCTAAAGGAAAATCCAGTCTAGGCAGGAAGTGTTGTTCCTGATTAGCCTGTGTGGACTGCACAGGCTGATCTGAGATAACACTTTATGCACATGCATTAAGCCCTGTTTTTCCAGAGCAAGGCTCATATGGGTTATTTAGGTTGGTACCATAAATATATTTATTTCCAAATGCATGTCATAAATCTTTGTTGGAACAAAAATTCTCTCAATCACTTTTTTGAACGCCCATGGGGACTTTGGCTTGCAAAACTTTGTTCTCATAAATTATTTATCAGACATGTCCGTGTGCGAGTCATAGTGGTAAAATCAATCAATGAAACCACACTGTATTAAAACAGTGGCATTTTTAGGGTTAGCAGGTTAGATCAAAGTATATTTTTATACTTCACTTGAATTATTTTAAATGTCTTGTGCAATTTAATTTATCAATAAGTGGCTCTCTATGATTGATAAAAATGAAATTCTGACAGCCGTTAGTCCTACAGTATACCAACGAAATATATGCAGTGCCTTTGGACAATACATATGTCCTGTTTAACAGGCAAATCGCCCTCAACAAATTAATTTTGTATAACCATGCTTTTAGCATTATTTCTGAAACTGCCACAACCATCAGTATGTAAAATATCATTCATAAAGCCACTACCATTCATAAGAACTCCTTACCTGGGGTCTCTGAGACTGTTAAGAGGGTATGCTCGGCTGTTGTATGCAAGCCCACGCATGCAGCCCACCATCCCACGTATGCTGTCTATGACAGGGTCCTTCTTAACACTGTAATTCAACAAGGATTCAGGTGAAAACTGGTCAACACAGGTGGACACAGGTCAAAACAGATCAACAGAGATAAAACAGATCAATACAGGTCAAAACATTTTAATTCAGGTCAAATAATGTCAATATAGGGCAAAACAGGTCAAAACAGCTTAATACAGGTAAAAACAGATCACTAAAGTTCTAAACAGGTAAAAACACAAATACAGGTAAATACTGGTGAAATAATAATCTGCAGCCATGACCTTGCATTCTCACCACGTATATATAAAAAACTACTTAATACAAAAGGTGATGGTAACCAGACCTGCTAGGTACACCGCCAACGTAGAGTGTGCCCGAGAACATGGCCACAGAGGGTAC
This sequence comes from Dreissena rostriformis, assembly GCA_007657795.1. Classification (NCBI taxonomy): domain Eukaryota; kingdom Metazoa; phylum Mollusca; class Bivalvia; order Myida; family Dreissenidae; genus Dreissena; species Dreissena rostriformis. The sequence goes on along the minus strand of VMBQ01001928.1, from coordinate 125,623 downwards.
ACCCTCCGGTACAGTCAGTATCTGCTCTGTTAGGTCCAGCATGCACCGGATGTTGTGCCGGTCAGTCTCTATAGAAACCTCATGCCAGCGACCATCACTGACCGCCAAGGGACTGACAATGTCCACTTCTAGCTTCTTCAAGCCCCATCGAAAATAAAACTTTACAGTGTTCTCTGGAAAAAACATACTGAAGCTTAATAAAATATTATATAAAACCTTATAAATGGCTTTAAACGGATAATTTGTTGTGTTTTTATTTATGTTTTTTTTTTTATTCAAAGGAGCAAAAATTATCCTCTATTTAAAGCATAAAGGTGCATAATGCACAGGCTAATTGGGGATCACACTTTATGCACAAGCATTAAGCCCTTGTTTTCTCAGAGCAAGACTCACATCTCTTACACGAAACTTGCTACCTACCTGAAGAGACTGCCACGATAAAGTAGTTGATGTTGTCTGGCGTGCCTGTCTGGTATAGAATGATGGCGCTTGAGTGATGCGTGCGGAAACTTATACGTAGATCACCTGACCGCCAGGCATGACTCATCAGGAACCCCTCATCTGTGTTGAACGTTACCGCGGTGACGGGACGCTGCCGACCTTAATATACAGTATTTCCTTCTTAAGCCTTTACCACTCAGAAACGCATTTTGATGTGTATGAGTCCCTTAGAAAATCTAATTAATTTAAAAATCTTTCTTACAAGATTCAAGTTTTAAAGCCTTCATTTTCAAACCTAAGGTACTGATAGTCAGCAAACAGCATAAAACCTGAACAGAATGCGACTAACTCGGAGGCTGTTCTGGTTTTGTACTGGTTGCATATAGCCATTTGCATTATGCTTCTGAGCGAAAGTGTCATAATAACCTTGATGTTAAATAATTAATGTATGTAAAGTTTTGCAAATCTTACAAGCACAATATTTTGAAGTGTGGTATTGTGAAACCCATCAGTAAATCCTAGATCTCTAAATAAAACAAGATCATCTTATTATCTTTAAATATTGTAATGGGGTCATTGAAAAAAAAAAACGTATACACATAAATATAATAATTTTTTTAAATACATAGGATTGACTTACAAATTTAAACAAACAAGGGGGCAATTATGGCCCTTAAGTGCTCACCTGACTTCACTGACACAAATTTTGAAGACATGACCTGGTGATCTAGTTTATGATCCAACTTGACTCAGATTCAAACATCGCCTCCATATTGTAAAGATGCATTCTGACCGAGTTTCAAAAATGTAGTTTTCGAATGCAAGTGACCCAGATTCAAGTTCAGGCCATTTATTGTCTAGATAAGCATTCTGACCAAGTTTGAGTTACAATTGTGGCCTCAAGAGTGGTAACAAGGGTTTTCTTTGATTTAACCTTACGACGATTTTCAGGCACATGTGACCCTGATTAAAACTTGGCCTAGACATTGTCTTGATGAACATTCCGACCAAGTTTTATAAAAATTGAAAAAAAAAAGACTTCTAGAGTGGTTAAAAGCTCACATTTGACAACACACGCCACATACAGCACACTGCACAACGCTAGACATAGGGTGATCACAATAAATTACCTTGAGCACTTCGTGCTCGGGTGATCTAAAAATGTATCATGTTCTTAAAATATAGCTTGTAAAACATGCCTTTACAAAATGTACTTCCATCCCCCTTTTTATTATTTGTAGCAGNACCCCCACTACATATTTCAGTTTGACATCTTACTTACTCTTCGGCAAACATTTAAGTGTTTCCCACCCCACTACCTATGTCAGTTTGACATCTTACTCACTGTTCCCCCAACATATCAGTGGCCCCAGGGTGATGTTGGCTGTACCCGGATCCAGGGGATTGCTGTCCTGTTCTATGGTTACCTCGGTGATGGGCAGTTGCCTAGCAATGCTGTTGTAACCTTCATCGGAGGTCAAGGTCATTGTATCTGAAATTTTACAAATATTTAATTAAGGAATAACACCCTCACATGAAAATAAATGTCAACACCAGTTCATTGATGAATGATAGATTTTGTTTCAGATCGATACATTTTAATGTGCGATATATAATACATGTTTGGCAACCCGTTCCTCATTCTTTAAATAATCAGATTTTATTTAGACAATTACATAGCGAAGAGCTGATGATACAACAGCCAGAAGACCCTTTTGCGGCATCGCTTTTATATGGCTAGGGCCAATTATAGACGTGCAGCCAAACTCTTCCATATGTTATCGTTAATAAGACATATTATCCTGGATTGTTTGGACAATTATTCAGGAGTGCCTGTTTAGAAAGTAAATATTATAAAAACAATCAATAAATAAGCATCCAAGAGTTCAAAATATATTTGGGATTGTATGTTTGTCATGTATAATTGGAAACTTTAATAGGAATAATATAAAAGCCCCCTCTGACTATAGTAGTCATTTCTTAAATCATGTATTTTGGTCAGGATGGTTAGCATGCAATACAAACCCTTTTTTGAGCTTGGTGGTTTAAACTAACATTAATAGAAACAAGAGTTCCGTGGTCGGAGACATATGCCCCCTAAGCAGGGCCTTGATTTTCACACTTATTGTGACAGTGACCTTGACCTTTGACCTAGTGACTAAAATTTCAATAGGGGTCATCAACTGTCCATGTCAATGCACACGTGAAGTACGGAGTCAATTGATCAATTGGTTGACGAGTTATTTATCGGAAACGATTTTCACATTTATTGTGACAATGACCTTGACCTTTGACCTAGTGACCCAAATTTCAAAAGGAGTCATATACTGTCCAAGGCCAATGCACATATGAAGTGTAGCAGAGTTTGGTATAAGGAGAACTTATACTGCCTTGCTATATGAGCTAGCTTCTATAGCGACCCGGAAGAGTGTCTGCCTGATTTAGAACCGGGAGGTCCCGGGTTCAATCTCCATTGTGGTCGGAGATTTTTCTGGCTGAGTTACATTGGCGCCCAATGTAAAAAACCCACCATTTGTGTCAGACGTCCCAAAGATGTTGTGGCAGGAGGAAATTCGTGGAAGAATTTCAGAAATGGAGGGGGTGTGTGTAGCAGGGTTCAGTTTAAGGAGAACTTATACTGCCTTGCTATGGGAGATAGCTTTTATAGCAACGCGGTAGTGTCTGCCTGATTTGGAACCATGAGGTCCTGGGTTAAATCCCCATTGTGGCCGGGGATTTTTCTGGCTGAGTTACAGAAGTATCGAGTCAATCAGTCAATTCATTGACAAGGAAATGATTTTCACACTTATTGTGACAGTGGCCTTGACCTTTGACCTAGTGACCCCAATTTGAATAGGGGTCATCTACTGTCCAAGACCAATGCACATGTGAAGTATCAAGCCAATCGGTCAATCCGTTCACAAGTTATTGATCGGAAACGAACTGGTCTACCAACAGACACACAGAACGACCGACAGACCATCTGACCTTCATCCAGCAAAACAATATACCCCCTCTTCTTCGAAGGGGGGCATAAAAAAGCAACATTGGAAGCGCATGATGTTGAATTGTTTTTGTTAGAATAATTGGATTAAAGTTGTAATTTAGGTAAGCCAGATGTTTGTGAAATTTTGTTGGATGGTCTTCNAATAAGCGATTTGGGCCACATATATTTAACCTCTGACTTTGAAGGATGACCTTGACCTTTCACCCCTTAAAATGTGCAGCTCCATGAGATACACATGCATGCCAAATATCAAGTTGCTATCTTCAATATTGCAAAAGTTATGGCCAATGTTAAAGATGGCGCAAACCAACAGACCAACCAACCAACAGACCAACAGACAGACAGGGCAAAAACAATATGTCCCCCAGTATATACTGGTGGACATAAAAACCCACCATTTGTGTCAGACGTCCCAAAGATGTTGTGGCAGTAGGAAATTCGTGGAAGAATTTCAGAAATACAGGGGGTGTGTGTAGCAGGGTTCAGTATGAGAACTGATACTGCCTTGCTATGGGAGCTAGCTTTTATAGCAACGCGGTAGTGTCTGCCTGATTTGGAACCAGGAGGTCCTGGGTTCAATCCCCATTGTGGCCGGGGATTTTTCTTGCTGAGTTACAGAAATATCGAGTCAATCAGTCAATTCATTGACAAGGAAATGATTTTCACACTTATTGTGACAGTGGCCTTGACCTTTGACCTAGTGACCCCAATTTCAATAGGGGTCATCTACTGTCCAAGACCAATGCACATGTGAAGTATCAAGCCAATCGGTCAATCCGTTCACAAGTTATTGATCGGAAACGAACTGGTCTACCGACAGACACACAGAATGACCGACAGACCATCTGACCTTCATCCAGCAAAACAATATACCCCCTCTTCTTTGAAAGGGGGCATAAAAAAGCAACATTGGAAGCGCATGCTGTTGAATTGTTATTGTTAGAATAATTGGATTAAAGTTGTCATTTAGGTAAGCCAGATGTTTGTAAAATTTTGTTGGATGGTCTTCTATCGATACATTATATTGGCCAGACGGATACGAACAATATCCTGCTTGTGACATCAATTTGTTACTATTCATAGTAACAATATGTTTTATAACAGAACAGGAATAATCACATTGTTAGAAACATGTTCATACAATTCAGTAAGATATACATGCAATAATAACAACTCACTATTATCACAGTTACACTTTTCCCCTGCACAGGAATCTGTCAGAGCACAAGTGCAGAGCCCCGGAGTGCTGTCATTGGTGCCCAGGTATTCTATCATGTCGCCGGACGCAGACCGGAACCAAGTCTTGGTACCCAAACTGAAGTGTAACGTAACGAATATTTGGGCCATCATTACATAAGTAAAACAATTAAAAAAATCATTGATTTACAAAAGTAACAATTTCATGGTGTGGCCTTATGTTAACTAAAACCACGATTTAATGGTGCGACCTTATTACAAGTTATTTATCAATTTACCAAGTCAACTTCCCGATGTGCTGTCAATGTATAGGCAAAAATGTCTTTATTTGTTACACTCCTTCCTTAATAAGCTGGACTTTTCCTGATATTACATATGTGTCGTGTTCTGAGAAAACTGGGCAAAATGCTTGTGTGTAAATTGTCATCCCAGATTAGCCTGTGCAGTCCGCTTTTATGGAATTTTTCGTTTAAATGATGTCTCTTCTTAGCGAAAATCCAGTTCAGGCGGAAAGAGTTGTCCGGGATAAGCCTGTGCGGACTGCACAGGCTAATCTGGGATGACACTTTACGCACAAGCATTTTGCCCAGTTTTCTCAGAACACGCCACATTTAAGCAGTCACTGTTTGTATTAAATCAGTAAGTCAGTCCATGCGAGGATGTAGTTTCACAATTTTGTGTTAAAATTCAAGGAGCAAAATAAACATCAATAAAAACTTTGTCGATGCGTTAGCGTCTGTGTTCAATCGAATAACGCTACAGAAGTACATTGGGATGAAGTACATGATGTATTATTCTAATTTATTATGATGAAATATATTTTATTCAGGACATACACGCAAGCCCAGGTGATGAAGTACATTTGAGCCTCGCTGGGAAAACTTGGCTTAATGCATGTGCGTTAAGTGTCATGCTAGATTAGCCTGTGCAGTCTGATGGTGGCATCAATTTGTTACTATTTATAGTAGAAATATGTATTATATTCATGTAATGCCATTTGGGAGACAAATTTACTTGACATACAATAGTTTTGTCAATTTTTGTGGTATTTATCGAATAATATGCAAAACAAGGGTATAAAATAAATAGGAAAGTGTATCAGTCTGGTTTGTTGTGTCAAATACCCCACTGACCTTATGGGAGCATGTACACAGTCATACTGGATCCACTGTTTACACCAGGCAGACTCCGTAGTCAAGCGCAACAACCCTGCAAGGTCCATGCCCCTGTAATAGAAGACATGGTGCAACCTGACCTGCTGTAATAGAGCCACATTCTTGGAAAACTGGGCTTAATGCATGTGCGTTAAGTGTCATCCCAGACAAGCTTGCAGACTGCATAGGCTAATCTGGGATGACACTTTACACACATGCACTAAGCCTGTTTTTTCCGGAGCAAGGCTCATATCAGTTAAGTTCTTTATGAATACATCCTTACAATTAAATGTTTTTACATGATAATTCATATGGCCAATAATTTGCACATTCTTCATTTTAGCATTATGGATAAATAATTGAAAATTTTGACATAATATCAACTTTGTCCATTTAAATGAGCTACACTCTGGGAAAACAGGGCTTAATGCACGTGTGTTTAGTGTCATTCCAGATAAGCCTGTGCAGTCCACACAGGCTAATCAGGGATGGGAATTTGGGTCTTCACTGGAATTTTGTTTAAGGAAGACTTCCTTTAAACAAAAAAATCAATTGAAGCATAAAGTGTCGTCCCTAATTAGCCTGTGCGAACTTCACAGGTTAATCTGGGCAGACACTTTACTCACATGCATAAAGCCTGGTTTTCTCAGAGCGAGGCTCATTTGTTATTTTACACCTACTTTAACCCTTTGCATGCTGGGTAATTTATCATCTGCTAAAATGTTGTCTGCTAAATTTCTAAAAAAAGCATTTTCTTCGATTTTNATATACTCACCCATTCCTAAAGGTCAAGGCCATTGAGACCCACACATTTGTATTGACTGGGTGGGGTACAATATACTCACCCATTCCTAAAGGTCAAGACCATTGAGACCCACACATTAGTATTGACTGGGTGGGGTACAACATACTCACCCATTCCTAACGGTCAAGGCCATTGAGACACACACATTAGTATTAGCTGGGTGGGGTACAATATACTCACCCATTCCTAAAGGTCAAGGCCATTGAGACCCACACATTAGTTTTGACTGGGTGGGGTACAATATACTCACACATTCCTAAAGGTCAAGGCCGTTGAGACCCACACATTAGTTTTGACTGGGTGGGGTACAATATACTCACCCATTCCTAAAGGTCAAGGCCATTGAGACACACACATTAGTATTAGCTGGGTGGGGTACACTTTACATACCCATTCCTAAAGGTCAAGGCCATTGAGACCCACACATTAGTATTGACTGGGTGGGGTACAATATACTCACGCATTCCTAAAGGTCAAGGCCGTTGAGACCCACACATTAGTTTTGACTGGGTGGGGTACACTATACTCACCCATTCCTAAAGGTCAAGGCAATTGAGACACACACATTAGTATTGACTGGGTGGGGTACAATATACTCACCCATTCCTAAAAGTTAAGGCCATGGCCACCCATACATTTGTGTTGACTGGGTGGGGTACAATATACTCTTCCATTCCTAAAGGTTAAGGCAATTGCCACCCATACATTTGTGTTGACTGGATGGGGTACAGTATTAGCACCCATTCCTAAAGGTCAAAGCCATTGAGACCCACACATTGGTGTTGACTGGGTGGGGTACAATATACTCACCCATTCCTAAAGGTTAAGGCCATGGCCACCCATACATTTGTGTTGACTGGGTGGGCAACGATATACTCACCCATTCCTAAAGGTTAAGGCCATTGACACCCACACATTTGTATTGACTGGGTGGGGTACAATATACTCATCAATTCCTAAAGGTTAAGGCCATTGCCACCCATACATTTGTATTGACTGGGTGGGGTACAATATACTCACCCATTCCTAAAGGTCAAGGCCATTGCCACCCATACATTTGTGTTGACTGGGTGGGGTACAATATACTCACCCATTCCTAAAGGTTAAGGCCATTCCCACCCATACATTAGTATTGACTGGGTGGGGTACAATATACTCACCCATTCCTAAAGGTTAAGGCCATTGCCACCCATACATTTGTGTTGACTGGGTGGGGTACAGTATACTCACCCATTCCGAAAGGTCAAGGCCATTGAGACCCACACATTGGTGTTGACTGGGTGGGGTATGGTGTAGTTCTGTGAGCGGTCCATGTGGATCATGGAGGGGACGAACTTCAGCTGAGGCTTCCCTCCTATCAACCAGACCTGTCAAACACAAACAGGGGAGTTACAGCTATGTAGCTATTAAATCTTAATTTACAAATCTACAGGCAACAACAGTGCAGTGAATTTGAATACAACTTTGTTAAGCGAGCTGAATGATAAATAATACCACCAGACTAAATTTACTTAGGTCTGTTATAAAGAATCCCAATTAATATCTGCCCAATCAACAGATTAGGTTAAAAGTTCTATTTGAAAAGGTTAATTATCATAAACATTCCGATTTTTGACGGTTTTGTACTATGCCCTAACAAAACTCCACACAAAACATTTTCAACTCTTACCTCAATATATCCAAAGTTGTACTCAATGGTGCGGTCCATATCTTGCAGACTGAGATACAGCATGATTGCCTCCGACCTCACAGTCTTGAAATCAAACTCGATACCAAAGTCACTGGCCATGTCCTTGGTGGTGTCCAGGGTCAGCATGGAGGCTGCCGTAGGGAAGGATATTGGAATGTTGACCACCTCCGTGCAGCCGTAGGAGGGTTGCATCATGCCTCCACCGTTGTACGTGACCTTGTTGGACTTGATGGACATCTCGTACAGCACTGAGATTTCGTTGATGTATATGTTCTTTAAGCAGCCAACAAAGTTCTGTGTAACCTGTAGACCTGTACATAAAAAGTAAGCATTACTCAAAATGCCGGGTGAGATTTGGCTGGCTTCGAAATGGCCATTTTATGTTTATAAGTTTGTTGATGATCTGATGAAATTTGGTTTAGTTGGAGAGTGGAAACCAAAACATGAAAACAGACTGGCATGCACAGTGCTGAATATATATGCCCGTTTTCCCTGGCCTAAAAGGTTTCATAAGTTATTTTCGGCATATACTAAAGGTTACACCGCTGCCAGTGTCAACATTACGACTAAAACCATCTTAAGTAGCCACTGCTGTAAAAATATGAAGACAATTTGCATTTGTTTGCCACCAAACAGTGCGTTGCACAATTTTGGCTGATCGAACAACAATTCTAAGCATGAAATTGCACACTAATTTAGAAGCGAATAAATCAGTGCTCACCTCTTGTTTCTATGAAGTTATTTCCACCTCCAATGAAAATCTTTGGGTCCAGGGCAAGGTGATGTCTATCATTGAGAATGTTTCTGATGTGTTCTGTGCCATCCAAATAAACATGAACTTTCCTCAGACTGTGCACGATTGTCAGGTTATGCCAACTGAAAGGAAAAAGTTTAACCAGTCTAAATTTTGTGTGAAAATTTTACAATGCTGAGCAAATGTTTATGAAAATGGTGTTGCATGGGAAACTGTACGCAAATTTGAGTACTAAATCTGAAACATGAAGCAGTTACTTATACCAGATATGTTCTGGCTACAATTATATTAATAATATGTTATTTTTATATTTCAATGAAAGAAGACACATGGGTGAATAATGACTTATGCTATGAGAGGTACAATGAAATAAAGAAACACATCTAAATGGTCTACTTAAACCATGTATACAACAATAATGTAATGGCTTTATGTTCCAAAGTTATACAGAAAACAAGGCTTGAATCCTTGATGTGCACGTTTGCAAAATACAAGAGTGTACACAAGACATTTGTCCCTTGGGCACTAATGCCCCCACATTCCACTTGTGTCTGCAAACTCCATCGTGTCATTTTTTGAGAAATTCAAGAGCCATAACTCTAAAATGTCTGGTGGGATTTGCCTGGTTATTGAAATTAGCCTCCATTTTATGATTATTATTTTCAGAAAATTTGGTGACAATCAGAAGATACCTGAGCAGAAATCATCAAAAAAGCATATTTTTTTGAAATTCTAAGCCACTTACTTCCATGTGCTTGGTGGCATTTGGCTTATTATTGAACTTGGCCTCCATTTTATGCTATAATGCATATTTTCAGAAACTGTGGTGTCCATTTAATGATAACTGGATGAGTTAGAGAGTAAAAGTCATCTCAAAACCCTATGATGAGACATTCAAGGGCAATAATTCCAAAGTGCCTGCTTTTCTGGATTTGTCTGGTTATTGTTCTTGGCATCAATTTTATGCTCATCAAAATTTACAGAAAGTCTGTTGACAAACAGATGAAAACAAGTTGGGTTAGGGAGAGGAAACAAAAAAGTGCCGATAGGACTGACTGAATGACCGTGCGAAAACTAGATACCTCCCTTCAGGGGCAAAAAAACAACAATGAAAATACCATAGAATCTATTTGAACACATCTATTAAAAACAATTTATCTGATCTTAATTCAAAAGAAAAAAGAACAATCAGCATAACTAGGGCTGTCATTATAAAATAAACCCAGTGAATTTTCTATCAATCCAAGCAATCAGGCCAGAGGTCTTTGTGTGATATGACTGATTGCAATTGTTCTTTTCAGGAACTTTAACCCTTTGCATGCTGGGAATTTTGTCGTCTGCTAAAATGTTTTCTGCTAAATTTCTAAAATTAGCATTTTCTTTGATTTTTTTTTCAAAAAATACTATCAGAATAGCAAACAGTTTGGATCCTGATGAGACGCCACGTTCTGTGGCGTCTCATCTGGATCCAAACTGTTTGCAAAGGCCTTCAAAATCCGGTTCCAGCGCTAAAAGGGTTAAAATTGAGCCCCACTCTGGAAAAACAGGGATTAATGCATGTGCGTAAAGTTTAGTCCCAGATTAGGCTGAGCAGTCCACACAGGCTAATCAAGAACGAAATTTCCTCGCTAAACTGGATTTTTTTGCTAAAAAGAGACTTCCTTTAAACAAAAAATACAATAAAAGGGGAAATTGTCATCCCTGATAAGCCTAAGTGTGGACTGCAAAGGCAAATCTGGAACGACACTTTACGCACATGCATTAAGCCCTGTTGTCACAGAACGTGGTTCAATTTTAAAGTTCCTGAAAAGAACAACTAATTTACTCATTTTATAAATTGGATCAGAAATCAGTTTATATTGACAACTCAGCCATACACATTTAGGGTTGAAATAAAATTGCCATAAAAACAAACATAAATGCACAAGAAAAGAAATGATTTCATCGATCACAAAACATATGATAACAAGAAAATATTTGGAGGACTATACAATGATTACGTACAAAAGTACACACATATACCGGTAGATGGGTGAATTTATAGAAAGCTGTTACAAAAGCTAAACATCAATCATGAACAAATAACCCTCCATTATTATGGGAACATACAGTAATAAATTGGAATAATGTTATATCCCTATTCCACAAAACGAGGATAGTTGAAAACACCATGAATCCCACAAATTGTTTGGTTTGCTGATCAAATATTTGGATTTCAAATATATGATTACATTGTGATATTTTTATTACTATTTATGGGACTGTGTTGGAATGGTTTGCATCTTGTAAAAATCTTAAGACACTGTATTAAAATCAACCATTAAATACCAGTAAAGAATATTCAAAATGCATAAACATAAATGAAATCATTTTAACTCTTAAAATAGATTTTATTGGAGCGAAAGTAATATGTCAGTTGCATACACTTCTGGCTGCTTAGTTGTGCAAGTGCTTGACTGTATCAGAATTAGACAACTAATAATGGCCCTCATTTCGTTAAATTGCAAAAATGGGTCTTATGCCATTTGGGGCCAGCTACTCCAGACCAGCCTACATATATGCACCGTCTAGTCAGGAGCTACCCTGTCTGCTTATAATACCACAAAATCTTGCATGATATTATAGCAGCCGGCGTAGCTCCTCAACAGACTGTTCGCATACTAAACTGGACAAATATGGCATAAGACCTATTTTTGCATGATGTGGGTCATATAAGATTGCTGGTGGATAAGAAGCAGTTTACAATGAACAAAAATAATTATATAAATGCTCTTCCTGAACTAACACTGGGGATAAAATAAACGAGTGGTGAAAATGTTACTGAGGTAGATTTACATACGTTAAATGTCTGAAAAATAAGAACGATAGGAAATCAATGTTACATAAATAATAAGAAATATATAATGCATTCAATAAAAAAAAAGGTATGTACACACAGAAACACAAGTGAATCAGTTAAGTACAATATGTTTTATGAGAATCAATATAAAAATGGTAGAATCAATAAAGATATTCAGAGTCAATCATAACTGAATAAGTGAGTCTGATGTGTTGCCTGATGGAAAATAACTCTTGAATGTATGTGTAGCCTGATGGAGATTTTTAAAAGCATGTGCTGTCTCAGGGAATGTAATTCAAGTATAACAATAGCATTTTCTGGAATGAAAACAAAAGCAACTTCCTTTGAGGCCCATGAACAGTTCCCTAAATTTTCTTGGCAAATGCAAACAAGTTTTTTGGATAGATTCTCTAATGTAGCTGCATAAAAACTCGTCAGAACCCAATCCATTAAAGGCTAGTTAACCCTTTGCATGCTGGGAAATTTGTCGTCTGCTAAAATGTCGTCTGCTGAATTTCTAAAATAAGCATTTTCTTCGATTTTTTTTTCAAAGAATACTATCAGAATAGCAAACAGTTTGGATCCTGATGAGACGCCACGTTTTGTGGCGTCTAATCTGGATCCAAACTGTTTGCAAAGGCCTATAAAATTCGGTTCAAGCACTAACAGGGTTAAATGTGTTTGTTTAGTTTGAAAAGAGTAATCAACTTCATTGATATCAATTAAAGAAACTGTCTAAAAATATAGAACTGGGTCCAGATTACCAAATTAAATACAATTTGAACCCCAGACTTCATAATGCACAAGAAAGACATACTACAGAATGAGCTATATCGGTACTATGTCATGCCAATAAAGTAAAACTAACAATTTGTAACACATGNATTTTGCTAGTTCCGACGTCAATAATCCGAAGTCAGTTCACTTGAGGTAGTCACATGCCTTCAGCGAGAACCATTTTCGTAATTGTAAAACGTGGCATCATAAAACCTCAAGTTCCAAGTGCTGACAGATTTTTTCAACCGTTTCACGTTATGTCACTTAAAATTGTGTAAAAAAGATACCTTTGGTCAAACGTTATTAAGTCTAAATGAGGAGACAACAATATATAATAATTTATATCATTCGGCTTGAAATTTTGTGGTTTTTCAAAGACGACGTTTTCGTGGACACGCGCATTCGTTAATTTCTGATTTTAGAAAAGAAATATGGGAACAGGAGTCAGTCAATTTTCGATGTGTTTGTCTAAAGTTCGTGGATCGGTCAACCAACGAAATAAATGAAAATTAATCTCACACGAATTTAACAGAATATGATTTGTTTTCTTCAACAAGCAATATACATTTAAATTTTAGATATATTTTGAATTTTTAATATTTCAGATTATAGCACGGCGGCGTCTAAGATTGTGACCACACTGCCACCGACCACCAAAAGATCGGGTAAGTGGATACTTAATTGAACGTANGTAACACATGCAAATCCTTCAACGCTATTCTTACCGCCTTGGCCTTAGGAATGAGCACAAATACAGACATACGCAATCAACAAAATTCATTATGACAAATCATAAACAAAAAAATATCCAAAAGAAAAAAGAAGAGTCAATAATACAGATAAGAAACAAAGTTTTAATTTAAATAAATGTTCATGAAATTAAATTTAATGATTTTAATGTTAATAACATTAATGGAATGGAACTCAACAGAGGTTGCTTAAATAGAGTTTAAAAAATAATTTTAAAATATATATAATTAAACAATACAAATTCTTTAATAAGCAGAATGTAAACAATCTTGACCACATCATTTTCTACATAGTACCCCAATACATCACATTTGTCTATAAAGTACCCCCAATACATCACATTTGTCTATAAAGTACCCCCAATACATCACATTCATCTATTAAGAACCCCCAATACATCACATTTGTCTATAAAGTACACCAATAGATCACATTTGTCTATAAAGTACCCCAATTCATCACATTTGTCTATACAGTACCCCATTACATCACATTTGTCTATACAGTACCCCAATACATTACATTTGTCTATAAAGTACCCCAATACATCACAGTTGTCTATAAAGTACCCCAATACATCACATTTGTGTATAAAGTACCCCAATACATCATATTTGTCTATAAAGTACACCAATAGATCACATTTGTCTATAAAGTACACCAATAGATCACATTTGTCTATAAAGTACCCCCAATTCATCACATTTGTCTATACAGTACCCCATTACATCACATTTGTCTATAAAGTACCCCATTACATCACATTTGTCTATATAGTACCCCATTACATCACATTTGTCTATAAAGTACCCCAATACATCACATTTGTTTATAAAGTACCCAATACATCACATTTGTCTATAAAGTACCCCAATACATCACATTTGCCTATAAAGTACCCCAATACATCACATTTGTCTATAAAGTACCACAATACATCACATTTGTTTATAAAGTACCCCAATACATCGCATTTGTCTATATAGTACCCCAATACATCACATTTGTTTATTAAGTACCCCAATACATTACATTTGTCTATAAAGTACCCCAATACATCACATTTGTCTATAAAGTACCACAATACATCACATTTGTTTATAAAGTACCCCAATACATCACATTTGTCTATAAAGTACCCCAATACATCACATTTGTCTATAAAGTACCCCAATACATCCCATTTGTCTATAAAGTACCCCCAATACATCACATTTGTCTATACAGTACCCCATTACATCACATTTGTCTATATAGTACCCCATTACATCACATTAGTCTATATAGTACCCCATTACATCACATTTGTCTTTAAAGTATCCCAATACATCACATTTGTTTATAAAGAACCCCAAAACATCAAATTTGTCTAGAAAGTACCCCATTACATCACTTTGTTGCATACATGTGTCGTGTTCTGAGAAAACTGTGCATAATGCTTGTGCGTAAAGTGTCGTTCCAGATTGGCCTGTGCAGTCCGCACAGGCTAATCAGGGATGACACTTTCTGCTTTTATGAATTTTTTTGTTTAAATGAAGTCTCTTCTTAGCAAAATTCCAATTAAGGCGGAAAGTGTCGCCCTGATTAGCCTGTGCGGACTGCACAGGCTAATCTGAGATGACACTTTACGCACAGGCATTATGCCCAGTTTTCTCAGAACTTGACACACATTCAAAACGATACAAAAAGTGAGAGATGAAACTATTTGTAATGTGTTATTCATTCATGTGCAGAGTGCATTAATGCATAAATGTGTAATAAAAATAACTGAGCGTTTACTGGTAATTAAACTTTTATATTAAAAGCTATCATGAATTTGGATTTTACTTTCCATTAAATTTTACAAAGTGTGGGCAATTCAGACTTTTATATGATACAAAGTTACAATTTATTACATTTTTATTTCTTTTATATCATTTCGATATCTCTTTATGAGTGTTCATCCAATAATTCTTTGAAATTAAATAGTGTATCATCAGTTAATTACATCATCTAAGTCTGCAGAATTTTCATTTGCAATTGAGAACTTTTATAGCAAATTTATATAACATGCACTCTGAACTGATTTTATGGCTTTTATATCAGTTTTCAAAACCGATGTTAATGTCAACTTTACAACTTGTTTTTTTTTATAATAGAAAATTATAGTCTTATAATTAACATTACATGGAAATCAGTTCAATGTTTAGTTGATGTCTTCATAATATATATTAACATTTTTAAATATCAATAAAACTTTAGTCAGTTTTAATGACATTTTGATTTTGAACTAAAATAAGTTTCACTAACACATAGAAATACAATAAATCATTTTGCAAATGTAATTCGCTAATTTAAAATATGATATAAAATAAGCACAAATTTAAAACTCAAAAATGAAAATCAAGACTCATTACTTAGGACCAATGTCAAATCAGATAACAGTTTAACATGAAAATTTGTTTAATTTTCTTAATTTGAGTTTGAATTTAAAGATATTGTTTGCCACAAAAAAACACCTTCAAAATTCAGAACTAATGTTTTTATTTTTAAATATCATTACTAGTTTAAATTTCCATGACTCAATGAACAGGCAATTAAGAACTGTTCCTATCGTGGCATACATGTTTTAATGACTGCAAAGCTGATAATAAACAGAAATTAATGATATGTGGCGTGTTCTGAGAAAACTGGGCAAAATGCTTGTGCGTTAAGTGTCATCCCAGATTAGCCTGTGCAGTCCGCACAGGCTAATCAGGGATGACTCTTTCCGGCTTAACTGGATTTTCGCTAAGAAGAGACATCCTTTAAACGAAAAATTCCATAAAAGCGGAAAGTGTCGTCCCTGATTAGCCTGTGCGGACTGCACAGGCTAATCTGGGATGTCAATTTGCGCACAAGCATTTTTCCCAGTTTTCTCAGAACACGCCACATATTTCTAATGTTTAGTAAATGATTAGTCTCTCATTACATGTATAAACACAATTTCAACTGCATGACTATATGAAGTGATGTAAGTATGTAAATGAGCCTCGCTCTGGGAAAAAGGGACTTTATCCCTTTGCATGCTGGGAAATTTGTCGTCTGCTAAAATGTCTTCTGCTGAATTTCTAAAATAAGCATTTTCTTCGAATTTTTTCAAAGAATACTATCAGAATTGCAAACAGTTTGGATCCTGATGAGACGCCACGTTTTGTGGCGTCTCATCTGGATCCAAACTGTTTGCAAAGGCCTTCAAAATCCGGTTCCAGCGCTCAAAGGGTTATGCAGGTGCATAAAGTGTCATCCTAGATTAGCCTGTGCAGTCTGTGTTATCAAGGACAACACTTTCCACCTTGACTGGATTATCAATTAGAAGCAACTTAATTAAAATGAAAAAATCATTGTCATCGGTAAGTGTTGTCCCTGATTAGCATGTGCGGACTGCATAGGCTAATGTGGAAATACACTTAGTGCACATGCACTTATCCCAGTTTTCAAAGAATGAGGCTCAAATAAACTTAACAATTTCGAATATGGCTGACAAACATAACCTACCGATAGTTGTCAACATTAATCCCAGCCTGGACTTCGATGTCCTCGTCCCCGAATGCTAGCGACACCTTCACTGTCCCAGCATGCACTGAGGCGGTCACATGACTGTGATAGGGGGAGCCACCCACCGCGTAGAACAGAACACCTGACCCCCGACTCGTCTGAAAATACCAACAGCAGTATCAGTTTTCAGGAAATTCAATCCAAAATTGTTATAAGTCTGAATTAAGGTTGCTTAAGGGAGCTAAACTATATTGTATTACGAAAAAAATAGAGTTTTAAATTGGATGATATTTTGGATGTTAATATGATCATATTTTTCTTGAAATTTATTTAAATGTACAACAATTTAATGATAGCTAAGTGTTAGCAATAATACTATTTATTAAAGTAGACAAGTATTTGAGAAAATTAAAATTATATAAATGAACAGGCTATTTGTGAAGTACGTTGGTAAAACCAGGAAAATAAGTAGCAATTGGTACTTTAATTTGATGGAAACAGAAATGTTTTGTAAATTTAAGACCAAATGAGATTAGCACAAATCACATTATATATTTTTACTTCAATCAACACTTTACAATTATGAGCCATGTCAGTTGCTGCTATGCACACTTATTGAAACCCAATAAAAGGTTTTACTGGCAGGCATTTGTAATTAATGTCATATGCGGAGTGCGAGAATTCTTAGCGGTATGTAAGAGTATTTGAAGTGCACTATATGGCAGTCTTCATCAATCTTGGAATGCAAATGGTTAACTACTTTTGAAGAAAATTTATTATTTTATCATTTAGAAATCTGAAAAAAAAAGAAATGACTTCTGAAACTGCAACTGCCTCAATAATTGTCTTTTGAACAGTTCAGAAAAATTTCAGTTAAAGCAGGATAAACCTTAAACTTTTACTTTTAATTTTACATGCGAATGTTTCAGTATATTTTAAAGATTTCATAAAATAAATATGTTGCAGTTTTTTGTAAAAAAAAAATTACTCGAGACAAGGTCAATATGACCTTACACTGATCTAGAACTGAAGGCAGGATAAATATGACCCTCGAACTCGAGGTCGAGTTTAGGTCGCCGTGGCGTAGTGGATATGGTGTCTGCCTAGCGATCAGGAGGTCACGGGTTCGAACCCCACTGGGAGCGTTCCTTCGATCTCCCCCAAAGACACCAAGTACTGGTTCTAGTCCCAGGAAACGGACTCGAGAGCGTTTCTATAAGCCTCAGGCTTTCGATGCAATCGAGCTAAAATAAATAGGTTTAAATTAAACTAACTCGAGAAAGGGTCAATACAACCTTACATAAACCGTGAACTAATGAGTGAAAGTATCAATACAACCTTAATTACACTTACCATAAACTCAAGGCAGAAAGAGTCAATATGACCTTAAATATCCTTAATGAACTTCCTGCAGAAAGGTTCAATATAACCTTACACTGACCTTGAATTGAAGACAGAAATGTTCATTATGACCATATACAAACCTTGAACTCGAGACTGAGTCTCGTTGCCTCTGTGAGAACATTCTTGGCGTATGGATGTAAAGTGTAGGTCAGCCAGTCATAGCCTCGCAGAGTGACAGTGGTGGGGCCTGCAGATAGTGTGGATAATGTTAACATCAACAAAAACACTGGGCAACAATTTAATTATTCACTTAATTAATGAAACAATGTAAAACTGAAAAATACACAAAAATAGACACAGCCCAAAAGACTGACAACATTACAAACATGGTTTTCACTGTTTATGATATAAATTTAAATAATTATGCAATTTCAAGGTAGGTTAGCATGGAAGCTTCCTACATACAAAATTTCAGCACTATACCTCCATCCCAATTATTTTGTTTAATCCGAAACAATTTTTCTATTTTGAGCAAACAGTGACCTTGATCTGACATGCCTCAAATACAACCACAAGCTAGATCTACAAGAAAGCTCGCTATATCAAAATTCTAATCGGGATTGGTCCATGCAAAATTAAGTACCGTAATTGACTGGACTCACCTGTTTGTTGGTTTTCTATTTTTAGTAACAGTGACCTTGACCTTCACCCAACTGGCCCCAAATGCAATCCCAAGCTAGGTCTTCATGCAAGCTAACTTCACACAAAATGTCAGTGCAATAGATTCATTCTAACTATTTTAATATTTTTTAGAACCTAAAAACCGTGTGAAAAGTACTCCATATTTGGTCATCATACATTGAGCCGCATGCTAGGATAATGCATGTCAGTAAATTGTGGTCCCAGATAAGTTTGTACAGTCTGCACAGGCCAATCAGGGACAACACTTTTCACCTACACTGAATTTTCCTTTAGAAGAGACCTCGTTTAAACGAAAAATATCATAAAAGCCGAATTGTGCAGTCCCTTGTGCAGATTGCAAAAGGAAATATGGGATGACACTAAACGCTAATGCATCAAGCCCATTTTTCCTAGAGCGAGGCTCAATTCATAAAAACTTAACCCTTTGCATGCTGGGAAATTCGTCGTCTGCTAAAATGTCATCTGCTGAATTAATAAAATTAGCATTTTCTTCGATTTTTATTGAAAGAATACTATCAGAATAGCAAACAGTTTGGATCCTGATGAGACGCCACGTTCTGTGGCGTCTCATCTGGATCCAAACTGTTTGCAAAAGCCTTCAAAATTCGGTTCCCGCACTGAAAGAGTTAACATAAATTCCGCAGACTATGTACCTAGCTCAGAGCAGAATTCCCCCTGATAGTCCGAGCCGAAGCAGTCACATATGGCCGAGCTGTAGCCATTGATGCATGCCCCGCCATGATGGCATGGGTTGTTGGTGCACATGTTGACACACCCCTCGATTACGCCCCTCCTCATCGCCGCAGGAACGGGGGCCATCTTGCCATCAGCTGATTGGTACTGGATGTTTGACATGCAGCCAATCAGGTGAGGGAACACGTCCGAGAATAAAGTGTCTGGGTCTGTGCCTGGGAAGGGAGACAGAAACTTTTGACAACACAGATCAATCAATCACTCTGTCAATCATTGTAACATTGCAAACAATCTAAAGTGTAAACATTTCTAACAAGTGCATTGAACTTACATTTGTATTAAGTCACTTAACTGTGTCTGTATAATAAAATCATTTAAAAGATAAGCATCTATTTCTTTTTGCAGAATCTTTTTTTCCTACAGCCAAATTAAAATTTAAAACAAGGATATCAGTAAAACTGATGGATGCTCCCCAATGATGCTTTGTCGATATATGGGTTAATTTTGTGGAAAAAAAATAAATAAAAAAATAATGTGACCTTGAGAAAATCTATTATTGGCCTCGGTGACCTTGACCTTGACCCCAGTGACCTCAAACCTCATCAAAAGGTAGAGGTCCTTGCAAGGTACCTACATGCCAAATATGAAAGAGATCGGTAAAGTATTGAAGGCGCTATGAGAAACTGTAGTAAAAGTGTGACGGAAGGAAAGAAGGAAGGAAGGAAGGAATAACGGAACTACAAACTGGCAACTATATGCTCCCTAAATATATATATATGGGGAGCATAAAAAATTGTAAACACCAAACTCGATCTTTGCCCAAAGCGTGACTTTCATCCTCACCGTTTTTCAAAGGAAGTAATCCTGGATTGTGATTATCAAGGAAGATGAAGTGTCTTGCACATCTACAATTAATGGTGATGACGTATTTGAAGTTTTAATTCATTTGCTTGAGATATGTGGAAGAAGTTTACTCCAAAATCTTATAACAAAACATGACAACAAATAATCAGACAGATTGACCGATTGACACTGCTAACGAAATGAGCCACGCTCTGGGAAAACTAGATTAACTGCATGTGCACAAAGTGTCGTCCCAGATTAGCCTGTGCAGTCAACACAGGCTAATCAGAGATGACACTTTCACTTTAAAGGTATTTTTTGTTTAAAGGAACTCTCTTTTAAGCGAAAATCCAGTTCAGGTGGTAAGCGCTGTCCCTGGTCAGCCTGTGAAAACTGCACAGGGACCACACTTTACTTTACGCACATGCATTTAACCCCATTTTCTCAGAGTGAAGCTCAAAGAACAGATCCATGGAACTCGAGCCTACCCCCAAAGTAGATCACGGAGCCCCGTTTTGTCCAGTCCAGCAGACTTGTGAAGTTTTGTCGGGTGTAGGCTTTAAGGGAGGTCACTCTAGACTCACTGTCCAGTGTCACATTTAGCTCCCCTGTCTGTACATCCAGAAGTATGTCCAGCGAATGCCACTGATCGCTGTGTAACGCTGCAAATAAGAAAGTCCATAATTGTTGGCCCAATGTGTGACATTTAGCAACAATCTTCAATTACCAACATTAATAATATTATTATTATTAATATTCCTAGGAATTGCTCAAAACGTTAACAGCCAGTTAAGCTACCAGCCGTTAATTTTTGGATCAAGTTATTTATGTGACTTAGTAGTTAACCCATTAATATATGTGTTAAATGTAAACAAATGTGTATGCTCAAATGATTGTACATGCTGGAAATTATGTTGATAATATTATTGCTTTTAAAATAAATTTTATTTGGATCTGAAGTTAACAGACTGTTATGTTAACTCGCTTTTATAGTTTTGAGCAACCAGGCACTGAATATCTTAAGTGGCCTGTTCTGAGAAAACTGGGCAAAATGCTTGTGCGTAAAGTGTCATCCCAGATTAGCCTGTGCAGTCCGCACAGGCTAATCCGGGACGACACTTTCCGCCTTAACTAGATTTTCGCTAAGAAGAGACATCATTTAAACCAAAAATTCCATAAAAGCGGAAATTGACGTCCCTGATTAGCCTGTGCGGACTGCACAGGCTAATCTGGGATGACAATTAACGCACAAGCATTTTGCCCAGTTATCTCAGAACACGACACATATTATGTCATTCATTACAAGAAAACTTACAAAGAAACGAGCAAACAACGCTAATGCCTAAAAATATTTTTGTTTTGAACAGTTCTCCTACTAATAGACAATCTTTAGTCAACATTAAAAATCAAATACAGTAAGCTTCTGTTTTATTGACAATTTTTTTATACAGAAGTGTTACAATAATAACAGTATTTAACCAATAAAGTTGAAATACAGACTTAAAAAAAAAATCTTTTTCAACGAATATTACTATAAATGTAACTGTAAGAAATGTGTGAATGCTTATGAGAACTAAATTTGTTTCAATAGTTAAAGAATATAGATTGCAAAATCCTGTACTACTTTGATACATCCAAAGGCATCTCAGAAATGTTATATTGCAATTGTTCAACAATAAATCAGATTTGGTTATTGCACAAGTTACAATATCATCAACTGTAAATCAAGATACAACGACTGGATAAATATTTTCTGTCACAAGAAAGTCATATTTAAATGCGACCAACAAGCCATGACTGCTAATTATGCTACATCACTATTAACATCTTTATCACTGTTGTCACATTACAAAAATAAGGGACATAATTTATATGTATATGTTAATTTCAAGTGTTAAGACATTGATTTTTTTGACAAAATCCAGATAAACAAGGCTTGTCACCATAGGATGACATATGCCCCCTTTTTCCACATTTTTCTAAACCTAAACGCAATTTTTTTCCCACATTTTTCGAAACTTAAACCCAAAGTGTGACGGAATTTCAGACGGACAGACGGACAGACAGTGCCATCACTATATGCCCACCTTCGGGGGCTTAAAAATAGTATTATTATTAACATGTCTTTTTTTGATTGACCAAGAAACTAAAGTACAGAATTTACTTCTCATTTCCATTTTCCAATCAGGGATGGGAAATGAGGCATGAATTTTTAATGTTGCAATTATAGCAGATGATTTCCAGACCAGCCCTATCAAATTAAGCAGAAATAATCTGAAATTAATTTGGAATAAATAGATCTATTAGAAAGTTAATAAAACAGATGGTAGAATTGTCAGTTGTAAAATGGATTTTTGCTAAAAAGACTGATTTCCTTTACACAGAAAATATCATGAAAGTGTGGTGTGTTGTCCCTGATTAACGTAAAGCAAGTGCAGTCTGCACATGCATTAAGCCCAGTTTTCTCAGATATTAGGCCAATTACCCCGCCCCTACACCCCTCCCACTTTCATAATCATTATAATGATTCAGGTGAATTGCAATTTAACTGGTTCTCGTTTCAGTTGTATTTCATATAATTTGGAATGTGTACTATGAACAAGCATAACTGAGTAATGTTTTCAAGGTTCTTTATGAACTTTAACTCCAGTATTTTATTTATCCATGTTTTATCTGTTGTGAAAAAAATATAAGATCGTATATACTCACTTTAGAATCTGTGTAGATGATTGAATAGTACCAAACAACGCAGTCCTGGGAATCTGATTTTTATTTGTAAAATATAATAATAAATACAGGCCTTTTCTTGGCGTTTTACTACCGATCCGTCAAACTGACCCATTCCCAAACCTAAATGGTAAAAAAAAATCCCAATATTTTTTTATTTTTTTTAGCAAGAATTGTCTTATGCTTTTTATATCTCAATTTTATTTCAATTACAATAAAGTATATACCAATAATTTAAATTATTTTAAAGTCTTATATGAATTATTATAAAGAGTTGTATTAAATAAGTCTTCCCCAAATCAGTGGACTTTTTGCGCGAAACAATTTCCAAGCCTAAAATTGCATTTTTTTCCCAAAATGGCCAGAACAAAGCCGGAAATCACTCAATGTAATTGCCTGCCTTATTGCCATCAGGGTGTCTTATCCTGTCTTTGTGAAGGGGCCTTTTGCCCATCAATTTGTGAAAAATTGAGTTACAAACTTTTCAAAATTGTAAAAAAAATTAGTTTAATACAAACTTTTCAAAATTGTGAAAAATGAGTCGCAAAATTGTGAAAATTAAAGTTGCAGACTTCTCAAAATTTAGAAAATTTGAGTCTTAATTATTTTTATTTTTTGAAAAACCGCCGTTCTCTCAGAAGGAAAAAGTCATCTCGGCACATTGACTAGGTAATATACAGTAAGCTTATATTTTTTCTTCCAAACAATATAAAATGACTAACATGTGAGTTAGAATATAAAGCAAAATGAATGGATATTTGATAAAGGAAATATAATAAAACTAATTTTCTTAAAACTTTCTTTTGCCATTAAGTGCAAACCCATTATAAACTTGTTCAAACAAATAAGCAGCTGAACTTAATGTCCAATATTATTATTGAACTGAAGCAGTACTTTAACATAAGGTAATTGATGACAGTCACCAACAGTAAAAAGTTGCATTAAAATTAAATATTACATGTTAGAGAACATCAAAGGTTTATCAAAGACAATGCATCGAATATTTTATGAGCATTTTGAGATTGTTTGAATACTAAATGATTCTCTGGCGTCTGAAGTCTATAACAATCAATCCATAGCAAATAACTGTGTCTGAATGGAGAATGATGCACATCGGATGGTGGATGTGGTTCAGTTGTTTTAGTCTCATAATCTGAGCTGAAGTAACAGTGACAAATCATGAGGGAATGATAATGTTATTATCGAGAAAGAATTTCATTTCTTTCATGATTGATCAAGTGTCGGTTATGACACATAATATCTCCAGTCAACTGAATGAGTGAACACGGAGTGATTAACTCTGATAATAGTTGTTATTTCCAACAACAGTTGCTTAGAGAATGAAAAACAAAGGTGAAAGGACCAATTAAGGACTGATTGAGCAGTGAATTGTTCAAGGTAGCGAATAGTAATGCAACAAATTCAAAATCTGACCTTTTGGTGACAAAAAAAATCAACCTCAGACAATATTTTTGAAATCAGAGAGTTCAACACCAATATAATCTCATTATCAAAATATTTAATTTTTAATGCGTTTTTGCACTTCCATTAACGTGGCATAGAGCACACTTTGATTCTACTGTCACTGAAAGTTTGTTGATGATTCAAGAAGCTGACATCACCATACAATTCAAACATTGCTGGTTTCTTTTCTTGCAATTGTTCTTGTCTTGTAACTGTTTGTTTTAGGACTATATTAGTGTAAAACTAACCGCAGTATTTTCACCATGGTATATTGGGGCTCGATTGGTCATTGTCAGCTTGGGTACTACTTACATGTACCCCGGGTACAATTAAGTATACTTACTTGTACCCCGGGTACATGTAAGTAGTACCTGAGCCGACAATGATTAACCCTTTGCATGCTGGGTAATTTGTCGTCTGCTAAAATGTTGTCTGCTGAATTTCTAAAATTAGCATTTTCTTCGATTTTTTTCAAAGAATACTATCAGAATAGCAAACAGTTTGGATCCTGATGAGACGCCACGTTCTGTGGCGTCTCATCTGGATCCAAACTGTTTGCAAAGGCCTTCAAAATCCGGTTCCAGCGCTCAAAGGGTTAAGG
>VMBQ01001928.1:57271-99524 GCA_007657795.1 Dreissena rostriformis | reverse complement strand
TTTTTCGGAAATTGGGACGGGTCCACTTGGGGATCTAAATCCACAGTCAGTGCAAGTTTGTATCGGTAGAGAATCTGTACCTTCCTAACTTTGTGGCCACCCAATATAATTTTTTTCATGTATAAACTCCATTATCCAAATGAAATACAAATTTCTTATTTTCCCCAAATAAGAAAAAAATCGCGCTATTTTTCCCCTAAAAAAAGGCTGAGGCCCCTTCCCCAAAAAGGGTGTTTTGGCCCTGGCTGATTTGGGAAAAACTAATTTAATATAACTCTTTATTATAATTCAAATCAGAAGAACAAAATCGTATAAATTATGGCTATATACTTTGTTGGATGTAACTAAAATTAAATAGAGATATTATAATCATAGACACTGCTTTTTAAAAGATTATTATTTATTTTTTTGGAAATTGGGGAAAAAAGGAATTCCACACTGGGATTTTGTTTTACCATTTTGCTCTGGGAATGGGTCCGTTTAGTGGACCTGTAGAAACACCAGAAAAAAGACTATCATGGCAAAAGCATGTACCTACATAATGATTGCAGACAAAAGAATGTAGGATCATCAAACTGGCATACAGTGAGGCATGCTGCATGTCACATGGTCACATGTTATCTGCTGGAGCCTCGCTCTGGGAAAATGGGGCTTAATGCATGTGTGCAGTCAGCACAGGCTACAACATTTTCCACTTTAATAGAATTTTTAATTTGAAGGACTAGTCTCTTCTTAATGAAAATCTAGTGTAGGCTGAACGTTTTGTTCCTGATTAGATTGTGCTGACTGCACAGGCTAATCTGGGACGACACTTAACAAACATGAACTATGCCCATGCAGTTTTCCTACAACGTGGCTCAGCAGTTACTTATGAGAGTATGTGAGTTTAGAAGTGGAATCTTACCTTGCCCAAGAGATATCCCATCTGAATACTTCATAAGTTTATATGTCAACACAAACACTCCATATTGCAATTCCCCGCAGAGATGGTAGTTGATCCTTTCAAGTTCGGAACTATCCAGATCCTTTAAATAATGGCAGAACAACAACCCCGCAGGGTTCCTGGTCTTGAAATTCAATGATATGCGTTGATTTTGCGTATTTGAGTATTGTGGAGAAAATGACAAAAATGACGCTCCGGGAACGTTGAACGTCCATGATTTAGTATCCTGAGAATAGGTCTGGGTTGCCATGGCAACTACACTGACTAGCAACACACACAGTCGTACGCTGTGCAGATAATTGGCCCCGCAAAACTCCGCCATTTTGGTTGTTTGCTCGTAGTTTTATTCCTTACATGAACACATAATGCTTTCAGTCAAAACAGCATAGTCAGACCACTGCTTGAAATGTTCACAGCGACACCTGAAATGACAAATCACACATGTATATTATGATAGCATGTGAAAATAAACCTAGAACTAATTCTCACATACCTATGCATTGCACAGATATAGAATTATCACATTATTACATGACCTTTATAGGTTTTGCTTGCCCTCATCCTTTTGCTTGTTCAATGAGAACATAATAAATTAGAATGAAACATAAAATTGTACGAATATATATCCTTAGAACAAATAAAGTGTCAATCATAATAAATACACATGTGATACTACTCAATCATCACACTTGGGTATTGTGTGCTAAGCATTCAAAGACTATATGAGCCGTTCACTGGGAATACGAGGTCAATGGCATGTGAGTAAAGTGTTGTCCCAGATAAGACTGCACAGGCTAATCTGGGACGACACTTAACACACATTCATAAGGTCCCATTTTCCCCCAAAGCGAGGCTCAATAAGTCAAGATACATGTGCCTAATTGTTTGATATTAACCCTTTGAGCGCTGGAACCGGATTTTGAAGGCCTGTGCAAACAGTTTGGATCCAGATGAGACGCCACAGAACGTGGCGTCTCATCAGGATCCAAACTGTTTGCTATTCTGATAGTATTCTTTGAAAAAAAATGAAGAAAATGCTAATTTTAGAAATTCAGCAGACAACATTTAAGCAGACGACAAATTACCCAGCATGCAAAGGGTTAAAGAAGTACAATCATGAAAATGTTTGTGATTTTTGATGAATAAAAGTTAATCCCTAATTACAAACGCTGTTGATGAGATTAGTCACCGTTTGTGTCAAAGCCTGTAACAGTCTTTTGTGCATGCTGAAAGTAATATAGCAGATTAATTATAAGCAATAATAATCAAACTGTCTCAGATCATCTTCAATAATCATCAATCACATTTATAGGCTGACTAACTTCAAAGAGCAACATTAACTCTCACCCTGTACAACCCTGATAATTATTAAATGTTTATCAATGAAAATCATTTATAGCTTCACCATAAGGAGTCCCCTAACACCAAGGAAACTTCCTGACTCTCTGATGCTACATGAAAAACAACATTAACCATATCCCAAAGTATCACAGTAATCACCAATCAATATATGGCTTCTTTTTATGCAGCGGACTGTTAAAGGAGCAGGATTAGCCCTATTATATGAAACAAACTGCATGCTTTGGAAGAAATACATTAATCTTAGTTTGTAATGATTTTTTCTTTTTCATCTTTAATATGTTACCAAATCAAGTGTTATGGGCAGATTCTTTGCTTTAGTAACGTTTCAGTTTGTAAACAATTTCAAGATATATTTTCAAAGATGAAGGGTTATATATCTGGTGATGAAGTAATACTTTGCATTAGTGAGGATAAATACTTCAAAGTATGATTTTCTAAATTGATTTCAAATTTAAATTTTTCTCCTATGAACAAAAATTCATAGAACATTTTTTAATTTGCCTTATTGTTCAGATGTTTTATGAACTGTTTTTTTTTGTGAAAATGGCTACTGATCAATATTATCTGAAACTGGCGTCTGTTCAATGCAAATGCACATGCATAGCATATATTTCAAACTATATGGTTGAATCCCATTATTTAGTTCTAGAAATCTAAAGATAAAATCGGCAGTACCAAAAGCCAAGAAATATGTTTATACAATAACAGAATTTCCCACACAACAAGTGCTAGTAGAATACCAAAGCTGGTTCCATTCAACTGTTTTGTCAACAATGATACCTGTTGTGTTAAAACAGATAATTGTAATTACGTAACTGTTTACATAAGGCAGCAGGAATAACAGACAGACTTGGTCATAGTTTATTCTGCCAGTCAAAGTTTGTTGTTACAGCAATTAAATACTTTTTTTCAGAAAATATGCCAATATTCACCATTGAAGAGGAAAAACAAGATTTTCTTTATAGTTTTTGTTCAGGATTCCACAATTTGCATATACTGATGAGTGTGAACCTGCTGTACTTCCTAAATTTATGTATATTGAATACAACAGTTCCACATCTTGAATGCCACTCTGCCTCTATGTATGCATTCTGTTTCAATATGGTAAGAATGGTTTTCAAGTGCTGAAGATGCATTCATATTTTATTTAACCAAACCCTTTGCCTACTGAGTATTGAAACAATTATTAATGGTATCCATCTTTCAAGAGCATGCAACAATGAGAAAAACAAACAAAATGAATCTCTTTCTTAATATTGTAGTCACATTAACAGCAAAACAATTTTCAAAAATTTGCAATTATCATCGCCCAATACATTGCTGAACGAGAAAGCTGTTAAAAAATGTATAAACATGAGCATGTTGCATTCATCCATCAATGATGCAATAATGTGCAAAACCTCATGAAAAACGTGGCTAAATTGGCAGGGAGGTTGCTCAACATGCCTCATTAATTGAAAACTGTAATTAATATCAAAGAAGTAATCAGCTAGAGTGTTTCCCTATGCATTTTCATTAATTATTGATGCTACAAAATATTATTTTTTTTCATAATTTTCCTCAACAGAAAAGGGAGTTAACAATATTTGCCATCCGTTAAAATATAATTTCAGCCATTCTGCAGTAATCAAAATTCTTTTTGCAGACATTGTTTTTTGTGAACAATTGTTTTCATACATCAAAGAAAATTAGGCATACAGTGATCAAAGAGGCTTTGTTTACAAATGTACAGTCTTTCAGGAAGGAAAATAATGTTGCACTTAATTAGCCAGTTACATGCCTGTGCTTAATAAAATCCATGTGGGATATTCCAAAATACCATCATTATCCTTGTTAAATATATGGGACTCACTCTGTAAAAACAGGGCTTAATGCATCGGCTTAAAAGTGTAAACCCAGATTGGCCTGTGCATTTTGCATAGGATTATCATTGACAACACTTTCCAATTTTATTGTATTTTTTGTTTAAAGAAAGTCTCTTCTGGTGAAAATCCAGTTTAGGTGGAAAATGTCACCAGTCTTATGAATTCTAACCCATCCATTGACAAAATCACCTTCAATTTTAAAGAAGAAGAATATATCAGTTTGACCATAAGAGTCCATTACCCCTCTTGTCTGAATCCAGCAAATCAAATAATGGGCCGCAGGTTTGATAATCTGGCTTCAATAAATATGCAAATCAAGCCTTCATTATCACACATCACCATCTCACCTCTTCTGCATCTATGAATGTCAAACAGGCGGGATGCTTCCATAAAACTATTAAACAAGACAGGAGCAGAACATCCAAACATATTTCAGGGCAACACATTTATTTATCTTTTTCCTCTATTTCTATTCAATACAGATGTAGGGTCTGTTCTGAATAAACCGGTTCCAGTTATAATCTGCACATTTGCAACCCTTGTTCACTGCCAATTCACAGTTTCATGGGCCATTAAACGTGTCACAGACACGCATACATGATATGCAGAATAATTGAAGGAATTCCAGCTGTCAATTAAGGGATTCCCAACCCCCAGGGATTGCACAGATAATGAGGAACCCACCTAAGTTCAAAGTGCAGGGCTCAACCAAACCAGTGGCTGTTCAATATTCAGTATGAGCTTTTAAGTGGTAGTTATGGTGTACAGTTGTTGTTCCAGTAAATCATGGACTGCTCACTGGTGTAAGCAGAACCTGTTAGACAGTAAGGACTAGACATGCTGACCACTGGTCACTGGCAGTCTACCCTGATTGTAGTATAAAGTGGCATCTTGACAATTGACTCCCTTCAAAGAGCATAATGAACTCTCACCCTGTTAAACCCTGATAATTATAAAATGTTAATTAATGAAAAACATTTAATGCTTCACCATAAGGGTCCCCAACACCACGCACATTCCCTGACTTTCCGACCTGAACATGAAAAACAACATTTACGATGTTCAGAAGTATCAAGGCAATCACCAATCAATATATGGCTTTCTTCATGCAGGAGACTACCTGTGTTAAAGTTACAGGATTAGCCCTATTATATAAAAACAAACTGCTTGAAAAGAAAAACATTAATCTAGTTTTACCATGACATTTTCTTTTTTCATCTTCAATATGTGACCACATAAAAGTGTTGTAGGCAGATTCAATGCTTTTGTAACATTTTACGGCAGTTTGTAAACAATAACAAGATATAATAATTTCAAAGTTGAAGATCTGCATCTGGCAAACAAGTAATACTTTGTATAAGGAGATTTATCATCATATAATTCAAAGTATCATTTCCTAAATCAATTTTAACTTCATATTTTTCTCCTATGAAAAACATACAGAACATTATGAAAATATACCTTATATAATACCATAGCATATCTGTAAAACTATGGTTAAATCACATAATTTAGTCCTAGGCCTCTAAAGATAAAATCTGCAGTACCAACAGCCGAGAAATATGTTAATACAATAACAGAATATCCCACACATCATGCTCCAGTAGAATACTGAAGCTTGTTCCATTCAACTGTTTTGTCAACAAAGATACCTGTTGTGTTAATACAGATAATTGTAATTATGTTATGTTTACATAAGGCAGCAGGAATAACTTTCAGACTTGGTCATAGTTTATCCTCACAGTCAGGGTTGTTGTTACAGCTATTAAAGACTTTTTTTCAGAAAACATGCCAGAATTCATCACTTTAGAGGGATTTTTTTTTTTTTATAGTATTTGTTCAGGATACCAGAAATTGCAGATGATTGTGAACCTGCTGTACTTGCTAACTTTGTGTATAACTAGAGCTTTGTCACTGACGTGACGTATACCCCCACATGCTGCATTGACACAGAATATTTTGCATGCTGTCTCACAAAACAAGAGAAGCTTATTTATGGCAATTTGTAAGAATTATTATGCCATTATCATTTATGGCCATTTTGACCTTTGAAATCTTGAATTCTTTGGCATGATACGCCATCCAATGCCTGTGAACAAAATTAATGTGGAGAGTAATATTAAAATCTCACAATGAATGACATAGTTATGGCCCAGACAAGCTTATTTATGGCCATTTTTGACCTTTGAACTCAAAGTGTGACCTTGACCTTGGAGATATCGACGTAATTTTATCGCGCAACACACCGTCCAATAATGGTTAACAAATGTGCCAATTGATTTCAAAATCCCACAATGAACGACATAGTAATGGCCTGGACAAGCTCAACTATGGCTATTTTTTACCTTTGAACTCATGTGTGACCTTGACCTTTGAGATATTGACGTAATTCTTTCGCGCGACACACCGTCCAATGATGGTGAACAAATGTGCCAATTGATTTCAAAGCCTCACAATGAACAACATAGCTATGGCCCGGACAAGCTCATTTATGGACATTTTTAACCTTTGACATCAAAGTGTGACCTTGACCTTGGAGATATTGACGTAATTCTTTCGCGCAACACACTGTCCAATGATGGTGAACAAATGTGCCAAATGATTTTAAAATCCCTTGATGAACCACATAGTTATGGCCCGGACAAGCTCATTTATGGCCATTTTTGACCTCAAAGTGTGACCTTGACCTTGGAGATATAGACGTAATTCTTTCGCGCAACACACCTTCGCATGATTGCAAACAAATGTGCCAATTGATTTCAAAGTCTCACAATGAACAACATAGCTATGGCCCGGACAAGCTCATCTATGGCCATTTTTGACCTTTGACCTCAAAGTGTGACCTTGACCTTGGAGATATTGACGTAATTCTTTCGCGCGACACACTGTCCAATGATGGTGAACATATGTGCCAAATGATTTCAAAATCCCTTGATGAACGACATAGTTATGGCCCGGACAAGCGGGACAGACCGACAGACAGACAGACAGACAGACCGACCGACAAAGTGACTCCTATAAAGCCCCCATTACCAATGGTAATGGGGGTATAATGAATACAACAGTTTAACACCTTTAATTCCAATATGCTGTATGTATCCATTCTGTTTCCATATGGTAAGAATGGTTTTCAACTGCTGAAGATGCATTCATATTTTATTCAACCAAACCCTTTGCATACTGAGTTTTGAAACATATAAATAGTATCCATCTTTCAAGAGCATGCAACAGTGAGAAAAACAAACAAAATTAATCTCTTTCTTAATATTTTAGTAACAATAACAGCAAAACATTTTCATAAATTCAAAATTATCCTTGCCCAATAAACTTGCTATCTTATTCAACCAGAAAGCTGTCAAATGTTTAAACATGAGCATGTTGAATTCATATTTCCATGATGCACTAATGTGCAAAACCTCATGAACAACTGGCTGATTTGGGAGGGAGGCTGCTCTACATGCCTCATTAATTGAAACTGTAATTTTAAATACCAAACAAGTAATCAGCTAGAGTGTTTCCCTATGCACTTTCATTAAATATGGATGCTACAAAATAATGATTTTTTCGTAATTTGCCTCTAGGGAAAGGGGAGTTAACAATATTTGCCATCGGTTAAAATATAATTTCAGCCATTCTGCAGTAAACAAAATTCTTTTTGCAGACATTGCTTTTTGTGAACAATTGTTTTCATACATCAAAGAAAATTTGGCATACAGTGATCAAAGAGGCCTTGTTTACAAATTTACAGACTTTCAGGAAGGAAAATAAGTTTGCACTTAAATAGCCCTGTCATGCCAGTGCTCAATAAAATCCATGTGCCATGTTACCAAAATACCATCCTTTAATATCCTTGTTCAATGTATATTGAGCCGCGCTCTGGGAAAACTGGGCTTTATGCATGTATGTTATTAGTGTTGTCCTTGATTAATCAAGGATGAAACTTACCACCTTAACTGGATTTTCGCAAAGAAGAGTCTATCTTTACACGTAAAAGTCCATTTGAGCTCAAAGTGTTGTCACTGATAAGCCTGTGCAGACTGCGCAGGTTAATCTGGGATGACACTTTATGTACATGCATTTAAAGCCCCATTTTCTCAAAAGGTTCATATTATTAACTGTGCAGGTAGACATCTAAATTGATATTATTCAAAATGCTAGATTCTATGCTGAATAGGTTAGTGTATTGTGCTTTGAGCTAGCCAAATGGGTCTTATGCAGAGTGAACATTTAATGATGTCATTTATTAAGTTCTGTCTTATGCCAACATTTAGCCTTTGATATCTAAGTTATGTTGACCAATTGGTACTAGGGAAATATGTCCCAACACATGACACATCTTCTACACATGGTGTAGGACAGGCAGACGAATGCATGCACACACATAAACTTAACTGCTTTGGTGACAGCAATAATGAATTGACTGCAAATGGGCACAAAAAAATCATTTTTGAATATTTAATATATAAAAATAAACCGTTTTGATTAGCCGAAATAGAAACCTCAATGTTGTAACCAGTCTGTATTTGTTTTTTATGTATAATCTTGTGTCTGAGTATCAGTTTATTAAAATTAATCACATTCAGCATCCTGAATATGTCACCAGCAACCAGCATCCTGAATATGTCACCAGCAACCAGCCATGTGACCACATTCAGCATCCTGAATATGTCACCAGCAACCAGCCATGTGGATCACATTTAGCTTCCTGAATATGTCACCAGCAACCAGCCATGTGGATCACATTCAGCATCCTGAATATGTCACCAGCCATGTGGATTCTGGCCTATCCATTTTAGAAATCACTTTCAATTTTAGCTTTGAAGAATAAATAATGTGGAACAATTGAGGGTCCATTACCCCTCTTGTCTGAATACAGCCAGCCAAATAATAATGGGCCACAGGTTTGATAATCTGGCTTCAATAAACATGCAAATGTATCCTCCATTATCACCCACCACCATCTCACCTCTTCTGCATCTATGAATGTCAAACAGTCAGGGCGCTTCCATAAAAATCTTAAACAAGACAGGATCAGACTCCAAAAGATCCAAACATGCTGCAGCGAAACACATTTATTTATTTTTTTCTTCTATGTCTAATAGGTACAGAATAAGGGTCTATTCTGAATTAATTCGTTCCAGTGATATTCTTAGCATTTCCAACCCTTGTTTGCTGCCAATTCATAGTTTAATGGGTCATTAAACCTGTCAAAGACACGCATACATGATATAGATAATGATTGAAGGAATTCCGTCTGTCAATTAAGGGATTCCAAAACCCCAGAGATTTCACAGACCCTGGCAGATAATGAGGATCCCAGCAGAGTTCAAAGTGCAGCGCCCAACCAAACCCCACTCAGTAATGGGCCTTTAAGAGGTAGTTATGATGTACAGGTGTTGTTCCAGTAAATCATAAACAGCAGTCACCTCTGGGCAACAGGCAGGAGTGGACATACTGAGTGACCACTGGCCACTGGCAGTCTCCTTATTCCAGTAAATACTAAAGTTCTTAGGTATATTAATTATTTATAGGAAACAAACTTTAGTTTAAACTATTTATTAAAGCTTGATTGCATGGAAAGCCTAAGGCATATTGAAATGCTCTGGCGTCTGTTTCCTGGGTAGAACCAGTACTTGGTCTCTTTGGGGGTGATCTAAATAACGCTCCCACAGTAGGTATTGCACAAGTGACCTCATGGACATAGGCAGATACATCACCCACTATGCCACGGTAACAACTAACTTTGACAGACCATAACCTGTATTAACACTTAAATGATGATTACGTAGCTGTTTTTCTTGTTTTATTCAAAAACAGTTCTCTAATTTGAAGAATATATAGGCAAATTTTATGGTCACATTTTTTCATTAATGAATTCTAAACAATTAATTTCCAGCAAATATTGATGTCAAACAATACCTAGTAGCAGAAAAAAATGAACCGCTGTAAAACTACACAAAAGTAAACAACAGTAATTTTTTAACGATGAAACAATAAACTCAAGCTTTTCTTAATCATCCTATATTCCTTTAATCACAATTTCAAATTTAAAAACTTCACTTCCGACTCGTTTTACTCCTTAGCCATAATGTATCTTATAAACTGCATATTTAAAATATTTCCACTCATGTTTTCTTGGGCATAACTTCATCCGTCTGAAACATCTTACTCCAAATCGTTAAACTCGAAAATTCTCAACTGTGAAAACAGTACAGTTTCACAGTATAACGCTAAATTTCAGCCCTGTAAAGTTATTACTGAAATGCAGTTGAAACATTTGCATAGGCAATTTGCCCAACAATTTGTTACATTAACACTAACATGCCATATTTCATCACTAAATTAATCAAAAGCCACAATACCTTGTTTTCATAAGAAGTTCCTATCATAACTAATGACAGCCATGCTTTATAATTCCTCCACACAATGTTTTCAATATGATAAGCATGTCAAAATAGTTGCATGTTTTTCTTGGCTGCCAATTCAAATTCTTATCTCAATACATTGCCCTGTTGTCCATTCTTCTGTCCCAATATTAAACAATAATGACATTTCATCAATATCTGAGCTGATGTGTCCCAGGCTATTCAGCAGCAACAATATGCCAAACACTGTAGATTTATAACATTATGGTGAAAGGCTGTTGCAATATGTGATGAAAGAAGAGTAATATTTTATTCTATGTTTTCTGGTGGGTTATAGAGAAATATCAGTGAATTAAAACTGATATTTCACTGTTTAAAACAGTGAAAAATGACAGTGAAAATTATTTTGTTGACATAATGATGTCCTTATTCCAGCCAAATTCTCCAGTTAAATTCTTTTACAATGTAAATAAAACGGTGAAAAAAGCATAAAATAAAAAGAAAATGTGCACGCCACAAGTGATTTTTTTTTTTCTATGATCACGAGTGAATTGAAATCGATATTTCACCAAATCCAACAAATATCCTCTATTATATTAACCATTTGTCTACTGCAGACATCTGCAAATCAATATTTATAAAACATTTACCTTGCACAAAAATCTCTTTTCTATTTCTTTAAAGCTACTCAACAGTATTACAATTCATTGTGAATTATTGACCAATTTGGTCTTCCTTACAAATTGTTATATGTGTCGTGTTCTAAGAAAACTGGGCATAATGCTTGTGCGTAAATTGTCATCCCAGATTAGCCTGTGCAGTCCACACAGGCTAATCAGGGACGACAATTTCCGCTTTTATGGAAATTTTCGTTTAAATGATGTCTCTTCTTAGAGAAATCCAATTTAGGCGGAAAGAGTCGTCCCTGATTAGCCTGTGCGTACTGCACAGGCTAATCTGCGACGACACTTTACGCACATGCATTTTTTCCAGTTTTCTCAGAACACGACACATATGTTCCAAAAAAAATGTGTCTTAACTTGAAATTAACACTAAGAACAGCTTGTTTTATAAACTGACATATACAAATAAGAATTATTTACATATTGAAACATAATTATCAAAATAACAGTGCAGTGATATATTCACCAATGAATAAGTACTTGTTATATGCTTCTTTAGTAATGTTTCATTAATATATTAATACATGTAACCCCAAGGCAAACTATTCCATTTTTAAACAACTACAAATGAATTGAACAAATATTACGCTAATGAATCCATATGTCACAATAATGTTTTCTTACCTGTATAATAACACAAGATATTTATTCTTCAAACAAACATGATACTGTCATAACAATATATTTTCCGTAACACAGTAGATCTAAAAACCACTATATCAACATGCTAGTTGCAGAAGTGTGGTGCAATTCTGCATTTGGCACAAAATATTCGCAGTCAATAACAGAAGTTGCCACCTAATAGTGCAGACATAACAATGTACATTTATTATTGAGTGCAACCTACTGCTGCAAAGGAAAGCAGTCTATAAGAATTAATCAATAAATTAGTGGTTGATAACCCATGACTAATGATTTGATTGGATGTTACACCATGCAGGCAATTATCAGTTATTGGCTAAATGTCTTTTATATGAAGTTATTCAACAAGGTAGTTCTGTTTGCCAACAATCTGTAGGAATTGAGTGGTAGGAAGCATGATGGTGGGACATGTGTCCAGTAATTGATAGCAGGGTCTGTATGGTCATTGGTGAGTGAAAACAGATTGACCATTTATAAATATTCATACAAAGGAATTTCTTAATATATATCAATAAATATTGCAACTGTTAGGTGTACTACCGTTAATTGTATTTCCAAAAGATTACAAACTTTTAACAAAGTATTGCATTATAATTTTCAAAACTTCAAACTTAACCATGGTGTTTTTACGACATTTTGCTTCAAAACACCTTCCAGTTATTCAAATGAGTGAAGTGCTTTCTTACAAAGTTAAGTAAAAGACAAAGTTTTCTTACTTTTTTTAAAACTAAAGACTGCATAAAAGTGTCTGACACAAGTACTTCAACTGCTGCTCAATGGGTCAAAATGTTCCCAGTAGGCTTTTCCCTCATTAAGCATGTGAAATCAATGGCAAATTGGTGGAAGCCACCATGATTGCTTTTCCAGCCCATTATGGTGACCTCAACCTCAGGCCTGGAACAAACAGAATGCACTAGTAGGGCAGTAATATACTGCAGAAAACTGGAACATTGTGAGATATCCCTCTTGTTTGTTATCACAACACATTATGTATTCTGTTTCATCTGCAATACATTAGATCATCAAGATATTTTTGTCTTCAAATTTAATCAAATGTGTGAAGTCTCCTGCAAAATTACTTTTGGGATGTTGTGTAATAAAAAAAAAATGTTGATGCATTTTTATGAAATCACCAAAATTGAATAACTATACAAAGTGATAAAGTATAATGTCTCACAAGTGAGCAAGGCTTTGTCGGTATTGCATGCCATTTACAAGAGTGCCCAACTAGTTGGGTAAAAGATGTGCATTATGTTCATACTTCCCTTTTACTTTTAATGTTTAATGATGAAATCCAATGTCAATTTAGCACAGAATATTAACACAGGTTTTGTAAAAAAAAAAAAAATCACACATTTGACCTCTAGAGTGGTGAAAAAAAATTGTGCATATTA
This sequence comes from Dreissena rostriformis, assembly GCA_007657795.1. Lineage (NCBI taxonomy): Eukaryota > Metazoa > Mollusca > Bivalvia > Myida > Dreissenidae > Dreissena > Dreissena rostriformis. The sequence goes on along the minus strand of VMBQ01001928.1, from coordinate 86,270 downwards.
CTGTCAAATTGACATTCAGTTTCATGGGGGAGTTTATGCACAATTGCTATTCATATGTTTATGCCAAGTTTCATGTGGGCCTTTATTAGCTGTCAAAATAATGGCCTTAGTTTTTATATACCGCTGTAAGAACTGTATAATCAATTGACTGTCATGTAGCTCATTATTAAAACATTATAAAGCCAAATGCAGTGTCTTCAAGGACAATGATTATGAATACGAATATATGGAATAATGTACAATATCCCTGAACATATCATTGGGATTGTTAAAAAATGAAGCGTAGAATAGTGAAAGAAAAACTTATATTTTCATCAGAATGTCAAAACATTTAAAGCTATTTTCTATACCTATCATATAACAAACAAGCAAATTCGTTGAATTGATATCCCCCGCCAAATAAATTTTGTTTATGGATGGGTGTAGAACTAAAAGAAAAGGTATAAGTGAAGGGTTGTGCCTTTTGTTAGTTTTGTTTTAACTCATTTGTACCTGTGATGGGTTTTCGCTTATCTATATATACACTCACACCAAGTATACTCATACAAAGTTTCAATGAAATCCGCCAAAGCACTTGCAAGATAATATGGTAAGCTTATAGTAAAAAGCATTTTTTCAAGATACAAAGGGCCATAACTCCGTTATTAACAGATGGTGTACAATGCAATTTGGTGTGCATCATCCTCTTATGCATATATATACTCATACCAAGTTTCAATGAAATCCGCCAAAACTGTGTAACTTCCAAGATATGGCTCCGGACACAAAAGTGCCTATAGTAAAAAGCATTTTTTCAAGATACAAAGGGCCATAACTCCGTTATTAACAGATGGTGTACAATGCCATTTGGCGTGCATCATCCTCTTATCCATATAAATACTCATACCAAGTTTCAATGAAATCCGCCAAAGCACTTCCAAGATATGGCTCCGGACACCAAAGTGCCGGACTGACGGAAGGAAGGACGGACGGACAGACGGACCACGCCAAAACAATATCCCTCTGCCTATGGTGGGGGATAATTAGTTAGTGTTTGGGAATTCAATGTTAATCTTTCTAAAATTTCATTATGTTGGGATTTGTACTGCCATTATATAAACCTTTACGATATGTCATCATTTAAATCAGATTTATGTCACTTGTACAGATAGAATATTCATCAAGATGAGAAATTACACAGAATTCAACCTTGCAACAAAACCGTTCCATTATATTGCCTGTAAATAATGGTATAAAATTAATTAATGAAAAAATATTGCCATAAAATTTGCCTATAGAATTGTGTGTGTGTGTGTTAACGCAGTTTGCAATCTTTAATTACATTTATGTACCTATCATGCATTTTACTACATTAAGTATAGTATATTGACAGAAACGTTAATAAAATCGTATAAACCTATGAATGACAACTATTTTTGGAGAAAAAAAAACACCATATGTGTGATTAGTTACCATTATACATGGTACATTTATCCCTCCCATATACTGCCGCCTATATTCATTAAAAAAAATGTGGATTAATAATAAAAACTGTTTACATGTTATTTCAGTGTGATTTTAAACAAAGAAGTAATTTTCTATAAAATAGGAAAATGTTGTGTTTTTCACCTCAGAGCTACAAATATCAATGATTTGAGACTTGCTCTTGGAAAATGGGGCCTGTGCCTGCACAAGCTAATCCGGGACTACACTTTCTGCCTAGGCTGGATTTTCACTAAGAAGAGACTTACTTTAACCGAAAAATTCCATTATAGCGGAAAGTGTCGTCCCTGATAAGCCTGTGCAAACTGCACAGATCATCTGGGACGACAGTTTACGCACATACATTAAGCCCTGTTTTCCCAGAGCAAGGATAAATTTTCTTAATTTTAAAGGGTTGTGGAATGTGAAAATGATTTAAGGCAGCCCTGGCTCAGGTCCATCTCACCCCCATTCCTTGCGAAATGTTCTCAGGCCCCTGTTAAACACATTGGTTTGAGACCCACCTACCACCTCTGATAAAAGTGTACAGGGTAAGGTAATAAACATTAAGTGTATATCTGTAAGTTACATAAGACAATAATTATTATAATCTCTTTTTGAAGATATTCTGAGGAATTTATTAACGAGAAGACCAGATACACAGTGGTTTTCCCACCTCTCATTACAATGCGTCATTACAATGTCTGCTGTTCATATTAGCATCCTGTTGATCCTGAAAACAGGCGCTGACAACTGTCAACAGACCATAGCTAGGAGGATCAATGGAATCATGGTTTCAAAAACATCAATTTAGGGAAGGGGGAGGGGGGAGGCGCTTTAATTTCGTTCACACATGTATTTGGTAACACATTAGGAGGCACGTTTATTAGGGAGGGAGAATTTATTAGGATAAATACAGTAGGCATCAATAAGTGCAAATAATTGAACTCTGAAGAGAACTTTGACAATATCTGTTGGGTTTTTTGCGGTCCCTTCAAGTGCAAAGCTGTACACCAAAAATGAAGAGGTATTTCACTTTGAATTCATAAAAACTAACTATAATGCTCCCTATTACAAATTAAAAACAAGATGTGTTTGTGAAACAGTATGTCCCCTTTTGATCGATTTTGACCCATATATTTGACCTTGAAGGATGACCTTGACCTTTCACCACTCAAAATGTGCAGCTCCATGAGATACACATGCATGCCAAATATCAAGTTGCTATCTTCAATATTGCAAAAGTTTTGGCCAATGTTAAAGTTTGTGCAAACAAACCAACAGACAAACAAACCAACAAACAGATAGGGCAAAAACAATAGACTGGGGAACATAAAAATCCATGAAATGGGGTTTCCCCATGAAATTACATACTTTATATTACCTAGATGTTGATTAAATGTGTGGCACACAGCAAAATATCATGAAACCTTAAGCACCAATGTCATTGTATCTTCAAAATAAACATTGCTTTATGTAAAGCGCCAGGCCATATAAATGCACTGTTATTTAACATCCACTACATCATATTATTGGTATGCTGTAACAGTTTCAATTTGTAATAATTTAACCAAAAAAATGCACACTTCCTAGCTGCACTTCAAATTCAAATTAAATCAAGTTTTTTTAAATCAGTTACTTTGAAAGACAGACCTTGCCTCTTTTTAAATGAATTTCATTATTCATGTTGACAATATTATTAAAGTGCAAAAACAACTTAAAAGGAAAGATTCAATTATGATTTAAAAGAAACATAAAATCAACTTACCTGTACTGAATAATTTGTACAGAGATTGACATGGATGCATGAGCAGATCTTTTTATAATGAACCTAGCTCTGGGAAAACCAGGCTTAATGCATGTGCGTAAAGTGGCGTCCCACATTAGCCTGTGCAATCCACACTGGCTAGTCAGGGACAAAACTTTCTCCCTTAACTGGATTTTTGCTAAGAAGAGAAAACAAAAAATACAATAAAAGTTAAAAGTGTTGCTCCTGATCTTTCCTAACTTGGAAGGTATCCGGACAAACGGCACCCGGACAATGGGCACCCAGTAAATTTGTCGACCCGGACAATCGGCACCCGATTAAATTGTAAACCCAGACAAACGGCACCCAATAAAAGGCGATTAATAATACCCTAGATTCATACATGTGCTTTATTTGTAATAACAGTGGCTTATTTTGTCAAATGGAGGAAATGGTAATTTTGCGTGGACTACCTATGTCTTTAAATTTTGATAGATATATGTATTATTTGACAACATAATAAATTACACGACGGACATAACAACTGGCTTGCATTTGCCTTGTCCCAATATATATACGAGATATAATTTGAAAACACCACAATACACGGAGATATTACTCCTATTATTGCAATGTCTGTTAGGTATTATTTACCTTGACAATTACCGATCCCTTTTTTTTTTTTAAACAATTAGTGGGTTAGACAAATCAGTACGATAAAGTCCAACAAGGTGTCAAATGTTTTCAGTGGTAAAAAACAAACATTAAATGTGTCATAGCCTTAAATCGGGTGCCGTTTGTCCGGGTTTACAATTTAATCGGATGCCAATTGTCCGGGTCGACAAATTAAACGGGTGCCGATTGTCAGGGATTGCAAAAAAACACAGGGTGCCGATTGTCCGGGTGCCGTTTGTCCTACAATCAACTTGGAAAGAGACTTTAAGCGCAAGCATTAAGCCCTGTTTTCCCAGAGCAAGGCTCAAATGCATGAAGAAAAAAAAAGTTTCTGAACGAATAAAAGAAAACATTGAAATAACCGTACACCATTTTTTTTTAAGGCAAAGAACAAACAAAAAACTGTTGTGAAACAACCCAATAAACAATAAAAAGTTGTTGTTAATCAGTCAATAACAACTCTTGAAATGTTTGTAACGCCTGGCTTTCAAACCCTATAATTCATACACTAAAACATCACTAAACTCCTTATGGTTGTTGAAAGGCTGATAAATAATGGACAAATACAAAACTGTGTCTTAATTATTTATTATATGCTACCCCTATTGAAATAATGGTAACTCCACATCTTCTAATGTACTTCCCATGTCAATTACAATTTCATATGGTTACAATAAATTAATCAGAGGATCAGCCTCAGTCATCAGTCAACATGCAATTTTAGAATATAACATCAAACAGAAAAAAGTTGTTTAAATTGCAGTAAACTTTGTTATTTAATTATTTGTAGAATGTTTCGCTGTATGTAATTATTACATTATAGCTGTGCATAAATGACTGCATTATAAATAATACATATTGTATATTGCAATCATAGACAATTGCTATAAACTAGAGCCTTGTCACAGACGTGACGGCGAATACCCCCACATGCCGCATTGACACAGAACATGCTGAATGCTTAAAACGCACTAAGTGACCCTGTGACTTAGTTTTTGACCCGGCATTACCCATATTCGAACTTGACCTAGACATCATCTACATACAACTTCTGACCAAGTTTGGTGAAGATCGGATGAAAACAACTTGACTTAGAGAGTGGACAACCAATATGGACCGACAGACAGACCGACACACAAGCTTACTCCTATTTACCCCCCTAAACTTTGTTTGTGGGTGTATAATAACTGAACAGCTATATGAGACAAGGCAATCCATTTATTAATGACAGCTACCTGATCAACCTCGATCTGTTCAAGGTTCAAGTGTCAACTTTACCTTGAGGTTCAAGTGGTGACCTTGACCTTGAGGGGTCTGAATGCCACCAGTAAATGGTCTCAATGAATAAAACATTGCAGTCAGTCATGTTTCATGAAATTCTGTAAAGGGTTTAGGATATATGGAGTGGACATGATATTTTTATGAAAAGACGAACAGACTAAGGGCATCCCTACGATTTACTTCTTGCATGCTTAGCTGTTGGGAATCAGCAAACAGGTCAATTTAATAAGTGTCAGTTTTTTTGTATTCATAAATTTAATATGTATAATGTACTCAATTAATGAATGAATTGTCATAAAATATAATTACCCATAACGGATGGCTACTAAAAGTAAAATTACTTGTATTAATCTGAAACCAGCCATGTTCCTGTGATTCCAGTGGTCATGTAAATAGATCTACAGAAACAACTCCATAACAATCATCTGCCACACATAACTGAACAGTTTTATAAATACACCTGTCACTCAAATAACTTCACAGGATCCAGGTCCACCAATTAATTTGTAATTAACTCCACAATGATGTATTGTCCACATAATTAACCACCCATTAATCGGTAATAATAAACTCCATATTCATATTGTCCACATAATATCCTAAACGGAGATTCACATCTTCCAAAAATATTATAATATAATTATATCATTAATATACTAGATCCACATTATACTGTTCATCTGATATATTCTATGGAATAAAATCGGTACCTGTCAGAACAAGTGAACAACAACAAATGTCATGCCTGAAGTAAACACCCTGGGATTAGGAAGTGTGGATGTGAACACATACCCTTACTGTACTATCAGTATTCATTCAGGTTGCCAAGTATTCCAGTAAGTGTTTTCTAATTGACATACTACGCAACCACCTGCAGTACAACAAGTATTAGTGTATTTCCATATAATATAATTTACCTCATCCTCCAACTGTATGGAAAGTACAGTCAGTATCCTGGAAAAGTCTATAATAAAGTCCGGTATCATTATAATATATCCCACACCTCCACAACAGTCGTGACATCACAATATGTGCTCATCTCACTTGTCTTTATAATATCCAATATATTTCTGTATAGCAACATACACATTTTAATTTATAATGTCAATTACATTACTCTTATTGGCACTGCCATTACGTTTTACCAATCCTCTAACCCTTACACAACACTCGAGTGTATATTTTTGGAAGTCCATCTGGCACCAGCATCATCACAGAGTAAGAAATTGGCTAGATACCATCTATGTGACTATTGGTCTCTATGAAAAGCTAGGAGAGACAGAAATCCCAGTGGTGCTATATACTTCACTAGTAAGACAACTTCCAGACTTTCTAATAACAGACAATAGAAAACCAATAAAAAAAAACAACAAAGATGGAAACAAATTGTGGCAGTAATGACAGGTTTAAGCTAGAATATATTTCCCATTTTATAAGGAAAAAAACACTTTGCATGCATTATTGTAAGAAATTTAACATAAACAACTTTTATTTACAGGATCATAACTATTTATTAATAAATGAATGTTTGAATTGTGTCACACTTGCTTAAAGCAATCAAATGATTGTGATTTATAAATTGCTCCAAATACGAGCATATAGTAATATGGTGGTTGAATATTTAACTAGAACAATCTATTGTCTGGAAAGGGTAAAGCACAATCAGGAGTTCTACATCACACCCTTGTCCCCTTGAGATTTGATTTAACTCTTTCAGTGCTAGAAACCGAATTTTAAAGGCCTTTGCAAACAGTTTGGATCTAGATGAGACGCCACAGAACGTGGCGTCTCATCAGGATCCAAACTGTTTGCTATTCTGATAGTATTCTTTGAAAAAAAATCGAAGAAAATGCTAATTTAGAAATTCAGCAGACGACATTTTAGCAGACGACAAATTTCCCAGCATGCAAAGGGTTAATAAGTGGTATATAGTTTTCTTAATATCGTTTAAACACTACAAACTTGCAGCGCGCCACACATCACGTGACGAGGTCATGACCTGTAGGTAACAGGGAGCGGGCATTTGGTCATTCGCGCGGTTAACTTCCTCGGAATTGCTTGGCGTTATTTTGCATGTGATGAAAAAATTTAAATACATGTGTTTATAATAACCAGTTAAAGAATGGCAAATAAAGAAACAGAAATAGCAGTTGAATATCGAAGACGCGTTTAATTTCGATTCGTGGTGTTCAAAGCTACAACTTTCTAGGAAAGTTACCCAGATACTACGGCAGGAAGATATTGTGACTTGGGACGTAATTAGACTTTTAACAGAGAGCGATCTCAAACAAATTGGATTGACACTTGGCGCTATTAAAGTGATCATGGTGAATATTCAAACAAAGCAGGACAATGCCTCATCTGAAGTACCAAGGACCAATGACCAGATACTGCAAGTGGCAGGTAAGGCATTTGACAATCTTTTAAGTGCCTCACCAGACAAAGAAATTTCAACACACGGTGACATGTTGTTCATGGATCCGAGAACTATACTAAATATAAAATCAGTGAACAAAAAGGCGACACATATAACCCAATTTCTCACTGTTAAGACGAAACGTCGCCCCCAAAATAAAAGAAGAGAATACGTGCTAAGCGGAAATGGCGACCGGGAGGAAACAATTGTCCTCAAAACGTCAGAGGACCACCCTTACCTGAGAATCTAAATAGAAGAATGGGGGGCCGCCAACATGCGACTGCGAAACCATCTCCTAAGCACCTGTCAGATCAAACGCACAGACGTCGAGTTCTATCTAGCGTACACGACAAAAACTTTTGAATTTACAGAAAACTATGAATGGAACAGCGTCCTAAACTTCGACTTCAGCTACCGGGAGCTCCAAGCTGAGCATGCGTTTCATTGGGGGACGTTTTCCCCACATATGGAGCTGCAAATTCTACTCCCAAAACGACCGCGTAACGTCAAGCAACACACGCCGTCTTACCCTTCGAGACAACCTCGAGAAGATTGTCGTATATTCAAAGCGAAGGGATCGTGCCCCTTTGGACCCAAGTGTCGGTACCGTCACCCAGAAGCGGGGACAACCGCCGACCAGCCAAAAAACTATTAACTCGATCTACGAGCCTGACCTTCGAAGCATGGGAGCGGAATTTACCTGTGGATTATTGTGACCGCAAGTTCATTCTAAACGGAATAAAGCATGGTTTTAACATCGTCGATCCGGAAAAAATATCCGAAAATGTTGAAGTAAATAATTACCTATCGGCAACAAATGCTGATGCGCGCGCGCGTTGTGACTATGGCAAGCAGAGATGACCCCTTTAATATGATAGTAAAGACAGAAGCAATATGACACAGGCAACAATGTGGCTCAAATGTATTTAATAGTGCTCATGTGAGAAAAATACACCAATGTTAATCGCAATTAAATGGCAATTAAAAATACACCTGAAACCATGACTTGACATCCATGGTTCATTTGAAGGAATGCTAAGAAAACATTTTTTGTACTCATGTATCTAAGAAAAACAGATATACTGCTTTCAAATATATGCCAACATGTCTGGAAACCAATGAGCTCTGGCAAAATGGTGCTTAATGAATAGGCTTAAAGTGTTATCCCATTTTAAGCCTGTGCAGTTTGCCCAGGCTCAAAAGGGACAACACTTTCCACCATAATAGGATTTTTGCTTAGTAGAGACTTCCTTTAAACAAAACATACCATAAAAGAGGAAAGTGCACAGGCTAATCTGGGATGACACTTTATGCACATACATTAACCCTTTGCATGCTGGGAAATTTGTCGTCTGCTAAAATGTCGTCTGCTGAATTTCTAAAATTAGCATTTTCTTTGATTTTTTTCAAAGAATACTATCAGAATAGCAAACAGTTTGGATCCTGATGAGGCGCCACGTTCTGTGGCGTCTCATCTGGATCCAAACTGTTTGCAAAGGCCTTCAAAATCCGGTTCCAGCGCTCAAAGGGTTAAGCCCAGTATTCCCAGAATGAGGTTCATTTTAGTGGAGTGTGTCAGAATGTCAGGCTTTTAATGCATGGCTCCAATTACCTGTGACCTTCAATTTACATGCCATCAAATCCCCCATCTAAGCTGCCAACCTTGCTGCTTTCCAGCCAGACACTGGCTTCCAATGGTCTGACATAGTTATCACATTTCAAACACATTTGCTAAATAAATTTCCAACAACATTTGTATTGATCTGTTGCTGCAAGCTTGATGCCTGGGACAGATCTGTGCCAGCAGTTTGTTACATCAGAGAATAAGAACTAGATGCCAGGAAAACTAATATAATTATGAACTAAAAACATATTCATACATCACAGATGTCGCTGCTAAATGTCACTGGACGAAAAAAATAGTGTTTTGTGACAGACATAACTTGAATAAAACATTGAAGCTATCAAAATAAATACAACAGTCAAGTTTATTCTCCGCTGTTATGTACTTCGAAATTCAGGATGTCAGCTTCTATTTCCTTCTATTGTATTATAGTCAATCCACATTTTGAGATTAATGCTAATTATTCCATTATCGTCCAGGGTTGTCACTAGGATTCTTTGTAGCAGGCTTTAGTTATTTGAGGAGGCCAACCTGCAAATGTGGTCCGGGGGCATGNCAACAATCATCATCCGATAATTCACTATCTGATTCTGGGTCATATTCCTTTGATGCCAGGTTAAGTTTTTGTATGGCTATATTGACAGCTGTCTCAATCAGGCTCAGCTCATCATTCCCCTCAGATCTGTTTGGACCCCAGCATTCACAAGTGTAAGAACTGGTGCTGATGCTGAGGCCCTTGGCTGCTTCGGGGGAATCTTCCGCCTCTCCTTCTTGTCTAGCCACAGTTTGACTGCTGACTTGATATGCTGCTTGGCTTCAGGACTTATATAGTAAAATAATCAATATGAAAATGTAGCATTTTTTTCACATTAAATTTTACTTTTGAACTTTAATTCAAATTAAATTTTACTTTTGAACTTTTTTTTAAGAAGAGTTTAAATGGCCCATTAAATATAGAAGACACTGTGCAAGATCATGGATGACATCACAATTTTGTCAGAGGACCCCTGGAAAAGATGCATTTTACCTGTTTGCCTCAGGACCATTTATGCACACATGCATACAAAAAAATCGGGCATAGGTTCAATGCCCAAGCTGAGGCAATCTAAGGATTAAAATATTTTTCAGAGGAAGCTTCTTTGGGCAATTTGTTTTCCAAAACAAATTTGGACATAGCTGATAATTGCAGTGACAATTCAATATATTTAGCATTTTAGTTTTAGGCATTGTGCCTAGGCCAAGGCCGACCTTAATCATGAAAAAATCAGGAGAGTTTGGGACTCAAGAGTTTCATTTATCCTAATGAAAGACTCACCCTCCTGTTAAATGTGGTTACAAATAAATCCACTTACCGTTCGGAGGTTCAAAACTCCGCGGAGAAACCAAACATCGGAACCAAACATCAACAAAATCACAGGTACTTGAAAAAAATTGTAACAGGAAAGTGGATTTATCCGGAGGTGCCGGTAAATGATAAACGTTAACAAAACTGGAACAATATAACTTCAACAGAGAAATATATTTCTAAGTCGAAACACAAACGAAAAAGTTGTTAATTTTTCTTTTTTGGGCATATTCAATACACCGATAAACACTAAGCGAAAGTTCTACTTTCGGTTTTACAGTACCCGGATATTCGACCTAGAATCAAACACTACCGTTACCGGCTCCACGATTGGACAATTATATCGATACGACCAATGAGAAAGCAGTTAACATATATCGGTTTAAGTTGTTTACTTCTGTTTCAGACAGTTAGTATATAAACGAATACTAAATATCTCGTCATCGTCGTGAAAATTTGCCGATTTTTTTTCCCCATTTTCTTTCCGAATTTGAGCCGGCCTAAATAACATTTGAGGCGGTCAAATCGGCCGCCGGCCGCCTCCTAATGACAACCCTGATCGTCATTAACAGAAATTTACACTTAGAAATCCTTAAAATCTCATTTGTTATATTACACTGTGTTAATTGCAAATATCCATCTTTATAATGTGCAAGTAGTTTCTCATTTTAAAACCATACATTATCATATCATATATCTTACATATACAAGGAAATTAAGGTTAAACGAGTGGGTTGAATTCAAATGACGAGGTATTTCTATGCAATTATTTTCTTCTGAATAAATTAAAAAGCAAAAGATTACAAAGATGACTGTTAAATTAAAATATTCTTACATTTTGCTCTCTGTAATTATTATTGCATTCAGTACAAAAAAATTTCTGGTAAGATTTTGATTTTGTCAAACAAAATTAAACTTTTTCGGAAAACAAACCTTTTCTTAATAAAAGGACATTTTTGTTTATTCCAAGTGTATGGTTTTACGCTTCATGCATGATGCATGCAAGGTCAGTGAAAACCTCATTAGTTCCTGTATTAAAGCACCCATTTCATCAAAATATTTGATTCCTATTTCAATATAAATAATATGATAGAAAAAGGCTTTTATACAGAAATTTATATAAAACGAATTTAACATAATACAATACAAAATTAGACCTTTTAAAAAAATGCAAACACAAATTAGGCCCCTGCGCGCAAGCAGGGATCAAACTCATGACTGAGGAGTTCTACAAAGAATATTTGACAGTAGACAATGCTAACTGCCTTAATATCCATGTCCCAAATAGATCAGAAGCTTATCGTATTGTTTGTTCTTTTGGAATGAACACTATTGCAAATTCATTGAAATAGGAATCAAATTTATAAACCATCCTCTACAAAACAGTTGCCACCAAGTACCTTTAAATGCCCATTGATTTTGGTACTGTTTGGTAAAACTGACATGTCTCAATTAGCAGTTCATTATTTGTGCCAAAATGTCACTGATAATTCAACACTATGAAAGCAGATTTAAATTCATGGTCACCTTTCAAGATTTTTTTTGGGCAAATTTGTGCTGAGTTTCCGATAGAACAACTTTATTAATGGATTTTAATGCTTCACAATGGACTTTTATGCTAAAGTCAATATCTGCTCTTTGGTGTCATTACACTGAACAGCAAGTATTGTCTATCATTTAATGAGATCAGTAACATCTATCAATCTTGACTGCACTGTCTTGGAAAACTAAATTGAATGTCAAAACTAAAAGCCCAAGATGCACCAAAGGTAACAATAAACCGTACTTAAATTAAAGAGAAGGTCAGATACACGTCCTTATCAGGGACGACAATTTCCGCCTAAATTGGATTTTTGCTAAGAAGAGACTTTATTTAAACGAAAAATATCATAAAAGCGGAAAGTGTCGTCCCTTTTAAGCCTGTGCGTATTGCACAGGCTAATCTGGGACGACACTTTATGCACATGCATTATGCCCAGTTTTCTCAGAACACGACACATATAAATGCCATGCTGCATCACATGGATCAGCTCAACCCGATGAAGCGTCCAGTATTGCTCACACCCCAACCATGCCTCACAATGGCCGACATGTCACCGACATGTTACCGAGTTAATTGCAAACCATTCTTCTCCAAGGGCAATTTAATAGCAAGGAGACATCTGGCAGCAGTCATTTGAACCCTGATTGGGATCTCAAGGGCAGAGGGTCACAATAATTGGATGATTGACATAAATGGTTCCTTTTCAAGTGAGCTGTTATGTCATTTGTGAATGGCACTATTTGATACATCTTAAGACCACACAGACTTTGAGTGCATGTCACATGTAAGGCAATTTGAATTAAAAGAGTTATTGTTCACCTTAATTGTTTAAACATCTTGTGTCAGGTTGATAAATTTACAATTTTAATTGAAATAGTTATTGTTCAATAAGAAATTATCATACTTGTTTTAATTAGCAATAATTGCAAATACAATGTGGCTCATTTACATGCTCCATCAATCATCAGAACAATTAAAGCATTACAATCCCACTGCAGACTGAACCTAACTCTTTCAGTGCTGGAACCGAATTTTGAAGGCCTTTGCAAACAGTTTGGATCCAGATGAGACGCCACAGAACGTGGCGTCTCATCAGGATCCAAACTGTTTGCTATTCTAATAGTATTCTTTGAAAAAAAATCGATTTTAGAAATTCAGCAGACGGCATTTTAGCAGACAACAAATTTCCACACACTATAATGTAAAGTTGGAATAAGACATCAATCTAGGAATCTACTGTTGTTTTTTTTTCAAAAATGAATTATAAGTTGTTTCACCTGTTTCTGTAAATAATATTGCCAATTATAAGTAAAAAAGACACTTGCGTAAATAATTGCATCCTATAAATTGATTTTATTAAATAATTGGTTATTTAATTGGATTACAAAAAAAATCCTTAAAAAAAGAAACCGTGTCAATGCGTGCATAATTACAGTTTAAAACACAGTAAAAAGGATAATAAAAATTCAATCACTGCTAATAAAAAAAGTTGTGGAAAGCGCTAATTATACTAATAGTTTAGACAGAAATTACAAAAAATACATTAAGAACAGGAAATGAACAATTTTAAATGAAAAATGATGTTCCTTCCAAGTTTGATGTTTTATTGTTGCCTTCAAATGTAAAAAGAGTACTTCTGTAAATAGCTGTGTTCATTCTGTTAGAAGATATATAAGTGTGATAATGTTTAAATTAAAAAAATAATTGTCTCACATAATAATAATTGCTTTGCAAGTTACTTTGCACAAATTGTCCCCTGCAATTCCATCTGTAAACCCCAGACAAGAAGTAAAATTGTCTGGCAATTAAGGTTACTGACCTTAAGGTAGCGCCACTGTAATGATTTCCCGCGACTTCTTCGAAGATTGAAGAGCCTTTTTACCTGTTTACTTATGGATATCTAATTTAAGCAGGTACAAATGTAAAGTTTTCTTGGCCGAGTGGTTAAGGCGATAGACTAGATATCTTTTGGGATCTTCCAGCGCAGGTTCAAATCCTGCCAACATTGCATATTTTTTGCGACGCGTTTTATTTATTTTCTTACGTAATTTGATTTCATATAGCATATAAGCTATGTTTATTTTTAAATATGTTGCAATTTTTATGCACATTCTTCAATTTTTAAAATTAAAACAACGTTATGGCTAAATTGGGTGATTTACTGCTGAAAATATGAATCATGCATGTTGCATTTTTATTTCAAAAAATAAACGGTAAATCTGTCTATTTCTTGGTATTTTTGCTGTATATAGTTTATCTATAAAAACTAAGTTCAAAATATTACTTAAATGATACTATTTTGAACTCATGACACTTAGTTTTTAACCAACCAAATTTCTACTTGTCTGAAACCAGTTACATTTCATGGCGCTCTTCCATAGATAACAAGTTATAAAAAATAAATGTCTGTAAAAGAATACTTATTTCATCTTGTTTAAACTTCAAACACCTTTACTGCATCTGTACACACCAACTGCATGCCCATATTTGGAAATCTGGATGAATTATGGAACTTTCATTTACCCCAGGGGTGCAAATAAACTGGACATTTAAAGCCGAGCGTGTGGGTAGTTTTTAAAAAATCAGTTATTTTTTTTTTAAAGCATGGAAAGCCTACCTAAAAATGTGCATGTAGTTCAGTGAAATGATGCTGATTAAGAAAATAATACATAAGATTATATTTGGAAAGGTGCCCATTACAGTGGCGCTATACCTTAAAGGAGGTACTAACATTGGGGCTTTCATCACTTACCACTTGAAACATAGGCATGCAATTGACATTCTGTAAAGCATATAGGGCTCAAATGGTTAAAAATGTATATTTGGGTCGGGTCGGCGTGTCCAAATTTTAAAACTGCTAGAATTTCAGATGAGGTTAGATCAGGATTTTAATAAATAATACAAAAAAAATGAAAATACATGTTATGAGAAGTGTTTTACATGGCACTATGACTTCTAACATTTAATCATATTAAATATTAAACTACACTATTTGAGCTGCATTCTGGGAAAAGTGGGCTTAAAGCATGTGCGTAAAGTGTCATCCAAGCTTAGCTTTTGCAGTCTGAACAGGTGAATCAGTGATGAAACTTTCCACTTTTATGGAATTTTTCATTTTTGGGGAAGTCTCTTATAAGCAAAAATCCAGTTTAGGCGGAAAGTGTTGTCCTGATTAGCCTGTGCGGACAGCACAGGCTGATGTGGGATGACACTTTAGGCACATAAATAAAGCCTAGTTTTCCCATACCAAGACTCATTTAACTGATGGAAAACATAACTACAATGTTACCTTGCATTCTCAAAGGTCATCAAATCACAATTAATAAAAATCTTTTGTCTCATGAACAAATATAATGGCACCCAGTGTAATTTGGAATCTTTTCCGTGCCTTAGGTACCCTTAAGAAGAAACTATTGTGTGGTATTATTGTGTACTTATTGAGGACTATTGAATTTTAATTAATTTGTTTATTTAAATATTTTTTTCAATTTACCAAACCAAACAAGTAGAGTTGACGTTTTATTGTAGAAAATCAGAGGTAATTCAATGTTACAAGCTTCTAGGAAGTGCTTTAGGCAAATATGAGCAAATTAAACTTGGATAGATCAGACATCATGCAAACTCAATAATTTTGGGTTGTGTATTTACATATTTAATTTCTGATTATCAGCCCCATCTTTTCATAGTTGATGGACCAGCACAAATATCATACAAAACTTGCCCACCCAATGAAGGTATTTTTTTTTCATGTGAATGAGTAATCTGTTATGTGAAATTATTTTGTTAAGGCCATTTGCAAATCAATGTTAAAAAATCCATGACTTGTTCACTCAAGCAAATCCAGATAATTGACCAGAGTTGTCAAATAAGCCAGTACTCTGCCCAGTTAGTTTTCTTACATCAAACGCTAATTCTGTTCTTTCAATGCTGTGTGTTCATGCCCCCACTTTAAAAGGGAGGGAGGGGGCATATTTTGCCCTTGTCCACCTGTCTGTCCCATTATTGCAAGTCAAACAATTATTGCTGCTAGGACACTGAAACTTTACCAAACACATCAACCAACATGTGAGCTTGTACACCTCCATATTTTGGTTTGTATTATTTTGATTTGACTGAAGTGGTCCCTTTTATACAAATATTACTTTTGTTAACTTATTATGTGCATACCTCAATAATTATTGCTGCAAAAAGGCTGTAACTTTACAAACATTATATACTTACCAGCATGTGAACTTGCATTTGATATAACTGAGGTTAACCTAAAAATGGCCACTTTTTTATATAAAAAATTACATATTTTGACTACATGCAGTGACCTTTAACTAAAAAAAACATGCCTACTTTTAAGAGATCTAAAACTGTATAAACATAATTTATTAACCAGCATGTGTTTTAAGTTGCCCACTTCCATGGTTTGGTTAGGATATTGTTGGTGCCCGTTAGTCGCGTCCCTTTAGGATGTCACAGTTAGTTTCTTGTGCAGCGTTTCTTGTAGCTGTAGGACCCACTCCAGAGTGGCAGTCTCTGCCAGTAAGGATATTACAACTTGTATATTTACTTAAAATGTGCTGTGCAGGAAGTGTACTATTGTTTGGGTGCATGGAGTCAGTCAAAAAAATAATCACTTTGACTGGACACAGACAAATTAGCAGATTACATAAAAACAAACAAATTAATACAGTGTTGTGATTTCAGCTGAAAGAAGGAATGGTGTGACAAAAACAACATAGTTGTTTAAAATGTAAATTATAGGGTCAAGAATTATACATGCTAAACAAAATTAATATATATTATTTGGTATCTACATTCAACGACTGAATTGCAGATGCAGTTTCCGTTATTTTTTCAAAACACAAATCAAGATTTATGACAATACCATAATATTCAACTTAATTCATTATAAAGTGAAATGTTAACTTAAGCCCTCAATAAATATTTCACTTATTCATGTGGATTTTATGTGTTGATATATCAGCAATTAACCCAAATCTACCCGTCTTGATGGGCGTTGAGGTCAAAATACCTTTAGTATCTCCCACCATCAGTTTGAAGGAATAGAACATGAATCAGAAGTACCCTTAATAGATTCTTAAAACCTACTTAAATAATAATTAAAGTAGCTTTATGTCTCCATTTCACTAACTTTTACAATAAAAGCACAATGTGAACATAAAACATGTGAACATTTATATGTTTGACAAACAAGTTATCTATTAGGATTATGATGGCAATAAAAAAGTGACTGCCATCTTGTCAATCAAACTTGCTGTTTAATGACCATGCTACAAAAATGTTATTCAAACAAGTTATTTCAAATTATCTACAGCTGAAGAATTCAGAATTTTGTCAGGCAAAAATCTAACCAAAAAGTGCAAATTGCAATCCAGTAAATTCACCTCAATCAGCTGTGTTCAGCCAATTCATTCAAACAAAATTCAACTCCATGCATGCTTAAAAAACAACAATTATGTTCGAAAAAGATCCATATAATTGATTTGCAACAATTATTATGGCATTGTATTTAATATTCAGTGGTTTCTTATTGGAGTAAGTTTGTTATGATTGAAAGTGAAATAACATCTGTAGATTGACCAAAGTGAAGAATGATCATGGATGTGTAGGAATATTTTAGCACTATATAAATATTTATTTATGCATCATGAATTAAAGCTGGCCATACATCAAATCCACTGATGTGCAACCTTCTGCACTCAAATACCACGTGCAGCTTTAACAAAGAAACATTTTGAAGTTGACAAATGATATATTTTTCATATCTTACAATTCAATGTGTCTAGCTGTCAATTGTTACTTAATTTTTNATTTCTTGACTTATTTTGACCAATTTTTTTGCACATCTGACATTAATACCATCACATTTTGACTCATAATCACTTTTTTTGTGACACATAACAAAAATGGGAAAATATACCAATATCAACTCGGCAGGCTTTAATTATAGTCTGCCAAAACGTCTTGTTTCTTGGAATTCTCTAGGTCGCCACGGCATAGTGGATAATTTATGGTGGACCCCTAGCGATCAGGAGGTCCTTGATTCGATTACAACTCTCCTAACGTTCTCAGGATCTTTTCTTCCGACGCCAAGTACTGGTTCTTCCCAGGAAATAGACTGGAAAGTGTGTCAGTAAGCCTGGGACTTTTGCGGCAATAAGGCGAAAATCAATTTGTTTTAACTTAGAACATGGAACATTAACTGCATTTCCCTAAAGTAGCAACATCAAACCCACCTAACCGTTCATTATGTTTTATGGAGGGTGTCACAAAGCCAATCTACTTATTATTACATCTAATTCACTTTTTTTCACAGGGTAATAAAGATGTTATCTTGCTTTCGTAACTGCTATAATTTTCACTTCTTATGGTATTGATATAGAAGAAGTTGAAATTAAAGTGTCTTTCAAAAATAGGTTAAAACAGGGCGAAAAAATGAGACAGCCGATTGATCTCTTGCCCATAAATTTTAATTAAACTGTTACACAATCATTAAATGTTGCTTAGTCATTGAGGGGGAGGGTGTATTTATTTGTCACGCTATTGTAAAAGTAGGTCTCCATTTTGCGCACTAATAAAAGTAGAATGTTTAAATGGTGACATATATATACTACCTACTTCCCATATGCAGCCACTGCCCATGTTCAGTAAGTATAAATCAATGTAAAATGAAAAGTATAAGAACACAGCTGATCAAATTCAATTTTTGAAGATAACAAAAATACAACCTTTTTTTTATGTTTTCCAATATTATTTCAAAATGAGAATTGATAAATCAAGATGGTTTTTCTTTCAGTGTGACCTTTAAATATTTATAAGACTTCTTCCACTTACTTGCAGGTATTTTGATCTGGATGGTACAAAAAATCTGCTTGTCATTCCTTGGCTGCTAGGATACAGGTATCACCCTGGTATCCACTTGTATTTTAACCATTTTAATTCTCATTAGTATCTGTGCCTGATGTTTTACCATCTCCTGTCACTAACACCCAGTATTACAAACAGTAAACAGACATGGGAAATATGCAGTTGTTTAAACAGTGGTTTGTTGCGCTATTGTGGGCACACAATGTAGAACTTGATAATATAAGACTATCCTTCTTTATTGTTTAGGACCACAAATGTAAATTATTAGAGCCTAGTTTTGGAAAACTGGGTTGAATGCATAAGTGTCATCCCAGCTTAGCCTGTGCAGTCCACACAGCCTAATCAAGGACGACACTGTCCGCTTTTATGGAATTTTTTGTTTATAGTATTAGTCTCTTCTAAACGAAGATCCAGTTTTGGTGGAAAGTGTCGTCCCTGATAAGCCCGTGTTGACAGGACAGACTGATCTTGGATGAAACTTTACGCACATGAATTAAGCCCAGTTTTTACAGAACAAGGCTCGATTGGTCTCATATTCTGTCTAATATATAATACTCAAACAGTCATTGTTTTCTTAATTTATAGGGCGCCATAAAAGGAAACAATTATTCCCATAGGTCCCTAATTCAAATGATGAAATTCCAAAAACTTGAGTGACAAAATCTTCATATAAAGGACGTACATGTGAATATTGGGTGCAAATCATTAACCCTTTGAGCGCTGGAACGGAATTTGGAAGGCCTTTGCAAACAGTTTGGATCCAGATGAGACGCCACAGAACGTGGCGTCTCATCAGGATCCAAACTGTTTGCTATTCTGATAGTTTTCCTTGAAAAAAAATCGCAGAAAATGCTAATTTTAGAAATTTAGCAGACATCATTTTAGCAGTCGACAAATATCCCAGCATGCAAAGGGTTAAACAAAATATTCATAAATAAATTGAGCTCATTCATCAGTTTTATAAAACAAATAATAATAAGTATTATCATGATAGATAATGTACTTTTTTTTTAAACAGACCTATGAATATAAAAAAAACTAAACAATTATATATATTTTATGTACTCAAAAACTAAGATTCTATCTGAGATATTAAAAAAAAACACACGTGTAAAGTATGTGTGAAAACATGCAATTTTAATATCTCTGTTTCTCTTCGAATTTCTAAGAGGTTAAGAAGTAGAAGTCAAGTAGACTTTTTTTTATTTTACTGTAGACAGACGCAGAGACAAATGTTGATTGATAGAGATCCATAAATGACAGAAAACTAATAAAAACGATAGGAAATAACACAAACTCAACATAACACATACCATTCAATTCACCATTACTTAAAATATTCTCTATTTTGAAACATGTTTGATGAAAGCTTCAAAATCACATCAAGCGTGACCTGCCTCATGCAAAAATGGGTCTCATGCCATATGGGGCCACAGTAGCTCTAGACCAGCCTATGCAATTGCGCAGTCTGGTCATGAGGTATATTGTGGCGTGTTCTGAGAAAACTGGGCAAAATGTTTGTGCGTAAAGTGTCATCCCAGATTAGCCTGTGCAGTCAGCACAGGCTAATCAGGGACGACACTTTCCGCCTTAATTGGATTTTTGCTAAGAAGAGACTTCATTTAAACGAAAAATGTCATACAAGCGGAAATCGTCGTCCCTGATTAGCCTGTGCGGACTGCACAGGCTAATCTGGGATAACAATTTACGCACAAGCATTTGGCCCAGTTTTCTCAGAACACGCCACAATTGTTTGTTATTATTTCACCAAGGTTTCGTGGTCTCATTAGGGGACAGAGTAGCCCCTGACCTGGCTGCGCTGGTCTGGATCTACACTACCTGCATATGGCATAAGACCCATTTTCCCTTGATGCGGGTCAATTAAAATCAATAAACTGCAACAGCAGCTGTCAAAACAAGGTTGCGATGACATGCCTTCTTTCCTTTAGTGCAAGTGTAAGATCACACGGCAATAACCGCAAAAGACATTTGTTAGAGGGCTTATGTTGATGTGTTAGCCTTGTGTAAACACCCCAAAGTGCGTGGTAAACAATTGTTTTTTAATGGGTCTTCATTCTACAACAAACCTGCTAGGACCCTTCATAGTTTGCTTGAAAATCGATTGTTGAATGCACACTCAATCATTTGCAAACTTTGTACGAAAACTCTTATGTTGTAATTCATGATTTCATGTCTTAACCCTTTGCATGCTGGGAAATTTGTCGTCTGCTAAAATGTTGTCTGCTAAATTTCTAAAATAAGCATTTTCTTCGATTTTTTTTTTCAAAAAATACTATCAGAATAGCAAACAGTTTGGATCCTGATGAGACGCCACGTTCTGTTCTTCAAAATCCGGTTCCAGAGCTCAAAGGGTTAATTAAAATGGGGATGCATCTGCAATCATAAAAATGGAACCTGAAATTATCAACAAGACGTCAGTGATCAAAGGGCGCTACCTCATAATGTGTTTCATTACATACTTTTAAAGTATTGTTAAGCATGTCAGATCATAAACATTCATCTGTAATAAATGGTGAATGTATTACTACTAGTTAGATGTATTGTTATTTTGTAGATTTTCATGATGGTCTTCCAAGTGTTTCAGCCTCCGTCTGAAATGAGTTCATTCACAGAAACAAACATCTTTTGTAATTTAAACCTAAAAAAGTATGTTAGCTGTAAAAGTTATTTCAATGGTGCAAATCATGGTTTGGAAAGTAAGTTACTACATAACGGTGAAGTTTGCCAAGTACTTGTTTTTCATGCTTTTTGTGTGTGTAAAAATGTGATTAATGGTATATTTTTACCATTTTTATATTAAATAGGCAAAAATATAAAAGCAAATTAGATCAAACTGATATTTATGTTGATCATTGTGTACAAATCTATTGCACATTGAAACTGTCTTCTCAACCGGTGATTTAATTCTACCTGGCATATAAACAACCTCCAAAAACAGATTTTCTTTTTACAAATAGTGTGCAGCTGTATTTATACAAACGCATTTACACATTTACCGGTAATTAATGTCAATATTAATTTATATCAAAATTGTTGTCATGCTGTGCGCTTTATTGAGACTTATTTTATAATTGCACCTCTATAAAATCTTTTTTAGTAAAACACCTGCCTTTAAGTAAAGTATGGTCACATAAGTGTAGTTCAAGAAGTTTTATGCATGTCTGTGTCACGTTTGTAACGTATACGTGAATTGTGTCTGGTGCTTTGGTGCAGAGTCACATTGTTGGGCAATTGGTTCCTTGCTTTAAATGACTAACCACGTCCTACAAATGGTTGCTCTCCTGGTGGTGCAGCTGAAGTTTAGATTAAAACTATTTATTTTTTAGCTCGATTGCATTGAAAGCCAAAAGGCTTATTGAAACACTCTCAAGTCCGTTTCCTGGGTAGAACCAGTACTTGGTGTCTATGGGGGAGATCTAAAGAATGCTCCCACAGTGGGGGATCAAACCCGTGACCTCCCGATCCCTAGATGTACACCATATCTACTTTGTCAAAGCGATCTTGCTGAATTAAGTTTCACTTCGTTCATATTAATTGGTCAAAATGTATTCATGCTTTTGATGATCCTAGCATGGAAACACAAGTGTTTATCAGAATTATGTGTATAATATGTTGTTTAATTTAACTAAATCTAAATACCGAAAAATCATCATTATTCATGGAAAATAAGTTTCTTTGATTTTGTGGGTGACTGACGCAAAAAAAATTCCCTGATCAGAAATCTCTAAATTTACATGGCTACGAGCACCTTTGACTGGTATAAAATATTTGTCATTTAATCTTGCCCTAATTTTCTTACAATGTTAATTAAAATTTTCATTATTTGCCATAGTGACAATGCACAAATAATTTCTGTAGTTTTAAGATTAATTAAACTGATGAAAATAATTATGTACTGGTATATGAGTGCATTATTTACACAAAAAAATTAATAGAAAATTATGAGTCATGGTGTCATAATAAAGCATATTGCTTTTGAGAATTTTAATTGGCAAAACTAGATGCTCGAAGAGACACATAATTATAATCTTTGTTGTGCAGTATAATTTAAGGACCAAAAATGACATCAGTATTAATTTGTACACAGATTGTCTACTTAAAGACATTTATTGTTTATTATATCTAAATTGTGCAGCACCACATGAACAATGAAATCAATATGCCAATTTTCAGCCAAGACTCAATTTTTTTTAGAAGAGCCGTCCTTTAAGTGAAAAATTCCATTTAAGGGGTAAGGGTTGTCCCTGATTAACCTGGCAGACTGCACAGGCTGATCGGTGACAACACTTTACACACATGTACTTAGTCCTGTTTTCTCAGAAACCGGCTCAAATTTTTGTTGTTGTTGTTAATTTGAAGACAATTGGATTATTTTATGGATTGTTTCTCAGATAGCAATAGAGGTACTACTTTAACCATGAAATCCCAGTAGCACAGTCACACTTGACACCGACACAAATCATCATGAAAGTTTGGTGGCAATATAATGGTTCAGGTTTCAACATTCATTATCAGTTTATCTCTGTTTAAATTGGTGGCTAATTGTAAAGTGAATATGATCAAGAGTTGTTTGGTAACTTGTATTTTTTTTAATAATCTGTCAAGACTTTTAGTATAATAAACACTTTTTTAAGACTTTTTTATGAACAGTGATTGTATTTGTTATCATTTTAATTGCAACTGTGTTCATGCATGCATGGACATGGTTTTATTTTATGAGAATTAAAATAAAATCTAATTAAATTTCCAGTTGTGTAGTAAAATCAAATTAAATTATGCATTTACATAATTTTATGCAAGTGTCTATTATAAGTTGTCAAAATGAATAAATATAACAGGTAAAATTGCATATAATGCAGACACAATGCATACATTATTTGATAATTTAGTAATTTAGTGTGCTTTTATTACAAAACTGTTGGCTTTCCAGAGAGGGGCTCATCAATAAATTGTAGACTTCACTTTTTCCTTAATATATAAGGCATTGACCTAACGTATTGTTTGCCATAAAAAATCAACATGTAAAAAAAAAAAAAAAATATTTTAAAACAAATATAATTATGTCATCTGTCTATACCAATATTAATGAAATATAAGCTCAAAGATTACCTTCTCGAAATCCAGAAAGATTTACACAGTAACCACAAGCAGGTTAAAAGTCACTGAATGAGACTAAATGTCATTATAATCCAATATCCACAAAACATTTCCCCTTGTGATAAGTCATAATCCAAGTTTAAATCACTCATCTGAACTGAGTCGCAATGTTTCTCCTACGACTATCCCACACGCCTTACAAATATCCAATAAAAATGCCGTCTCATTCTACGTCCTGATCAATTTAACAATATTTGTCAAGGCAGTCTCCTTACGATCAAATCTATCAAGAAAAATACATTTAAAACCATAAAGCAAA
Organism: Dreissena rostriformis; assembly: GCA_007657795.1. Lineage (NCBI taxonomy): Eukaryota > Metazoa > Mollusca > Bivalvia > Myida > Dreissenidae > Dreissena > Dreissena rostriformis. Next base: position 61,862 of record VMBQ01001928.1, on the reverse strand, counting down.
CAAACAAGTCACCTACAAAAACACTGATCAGTCATGTTAAGCATCATTGACAATAACACAATATTAAAATTCTTCATTTATAAAAAATCTGTATTTAAAGCTATTGTTTTTTTTCCTCACTGAAATAAAGATCCATACAGTTAACAGGTTAACATGCAAACTTTCAAGCAACTGCATTAAGGCCAACATGCTTAATTCTATAGAAATGCCAATCAATGCAATCAGTTAACATGAATGCTAAAATCTAATTTATTATATTTCGACCCAATGCAAACTTTAAACTTCTCGGCTCTGTATCAGGTGTGTTTTGTAGGCTACCTTGAGCTTCTAATGACATTAAATTACAGTTAATACAAGGTACAGCAATAGGATTGAATTCGGTAATTCGAGTGGGATTAAAGAGGTTTTATTATGTTGCACTTGAATAAATCAAAATGACAGCTTATTCAACAAACGTCATTATATGAATGAAGTATATGATTGATGTATTCCCCATTTTTGGCATAAAAAATGTGAAGAAACTTTTGTTTAACATTGTGTTTTCGTAACACAGCTTCCCTTTTTTGTCGCCACCACTGACCCCATCATCATCATCATCATCATCATCATCAAAGCAAAACGTAACTCCAAAAGTTACATGTGTAAGATAACTCTTGCGCTGCAATCTTTGTCATTGTCAATATGGTATTATTTCTTGAGTAGTCTTGAAAGTTGTCCATAAAGATTCAACAAGATTTCAAAACTAAAAGATTATTACCAGTACACTATGTGTAGCGTGATTTCTGCCTAAAACACAGTCCCACAGTGGACAATTTTTTGCAAGCGTGGGCAATCACCGTGATCTGAAGGTGTTTCCATCATGATAAAATCGCGGTGACAGTGGGTGAGCACCGCGGGCGTTATCGGGAAATCGATCTCACGGTGGACCACCCCGGCCTCGGTGGTTCGCGGTGAAATACAGGTAAATGTGGTTGGACATGTATATTTCCATATTGCAGACCAGCGCTTCCAAGCGCTTTCAAAAGTTGGAAGTCCGCTTTTATATTGCAATATTTTAGTAAACCCTACCATATGTGTTGATTGCTGAATACTTACATGTTCCAACTCTATCCATTACTATATATAATCCTATATAATAACAATTTCTATTTTCAAAACCAAGATATGACCGATATGAAAAAACGGACCCAATGACATGTTTTAACATTTCAATAACGACCGCCATTTTACGCACGTGCATATACAAAATGAATTCTGGGATGGAGGAATTCCCATTGAAGTATTATCATTATAGAAAATGTATCCTTTTTTTAAACATCATTGATCAAGTTATATGTTACATTAAGATTGTTAGGACATTAACAGACATAAGAAGTGTTACATCTGAAATTGAGATTGTTTTTTGTGTGGTAAAAATTAGAAATTATTTATTGTAAATTTTTGCAATTTTTTAAATGAATAGGCAAAAATATAATAGCACATTAGATCGAGTATACTATATTGTTTAACATAATTAGATCTAAAATCTAAATACATTCAACTGTTATAAAATAATGTTCATTTAATTTGCTATAATTTTCAGTTTTTGCCATATAGTGACAATGCACATATCAGTTCTGTAGTTTAAAGGTTATTTTCACTGACTAAAATATCTGGTGGTATATGATCACATTATTCACGCTACAGATTTTAATAATAAATTATGGGTCATGGTGTAATAAGAATCTTGTTTTTGAGAATTTTCATTTTCTAAAATAGAAGATCCGTAGAGACACATAATAATCATCTTTGTCCTGCAGATATTTAAGTCGAAAATGACAGAAGTATTAATTTGTAAACTGATTGTTTTCTTAAAGACATTTATTGTTTATTATGTTCATTGCCCAGCAACACATTCACAATGAAATCAATATACCAATTTTCCGCCTAGACTGAATTTTTGTTAGAAGAGGAAGTCTACTGGTAAAAATTCCATTAAAGCAGCAAGTGTCGTTCCTCAGATTAGCTTGTGCAGTCTACACAGGCTGATCTTGGACAATTCTTTACGAACATGCATTAAGCCCCAGTTTCCCAGAGCCACTAGCTCAAATGTTTGTTGTTGTCCTTAATTTAAAGTAAATTGGATTATTTTATGGATTGTTTCTCAGATAGCAAGAGACTGGTACTACTTTAACCATGAAATCCCAGTAGCACAGTCACACTTGACACCGAACCCATTCATCATGAAAGTTAAGTGGTCATGTGGTTCAGGTTGCAACATTTATTATCAGTTATATCTCTATTCAAATGCAGTCCCTTAATGTAAAGAGAAAATATTCAAAATGTTGTTTGGTAGCTTGTATCTTTTTCAATTCTTACTGTTCTGACAGCTGGATATGGATTTAAATATGCACTTTCCAATTCAATCGCCAATGATCCAAAACACTAATTGATCTTTAAACACGGGAGACGTTCCAAAAGCCATTGCCTAATACATTGTTGTTATTTACATATGCCAGCGTGTTGTGATGTGATAATGCAAATGAGGGTTTCTTATATATATATATATGAAATTTTATCAAACATGAAGGAAGAAACGTTAATCTTTTAAGAATGGGACAGTGTTAAAATAAATGACTATAATGAAATACTCCACATAACAAAAAAAACTCAAACAAAAATGCAAATAAATAATCAAATAATTAAAAAAAAGGAGTATTATAAACACTAATGGAATGGGAATAATTATTTTGTAGATTTTTGCCAAAAGAGCTGCTCATTTTACATGTTGAAATTACTTTTTAAATTTAATAATCTGTCTAGACTTTTAGTTTAATAAGCATTTTCCACAACTTTTTCATGAAGGTTGATTGTATTTTTTATCATTATAATTGCATCTTTAAGCTGCGTTCATGCTTGCATCGACACAGTGTTTCATTTTTTCAGAATAAAAAAAAAATCTAATTCAATTTCCAGTTGTGTAGTAAAATCCATTTAAATGATGCATTAATATATGCAAGTTTATATTTTACTTGTAAGTTGTCAAAATGAATAAATACTGCATGTAAAACTGCACATAATTGAAAAAACAGATCATTACAAGATAAGTGCCTTATTGATACCTTACAACACAATCGAATAGTTCTGTATTGACTATTTTAGCCCTAACACTAACCTTTCAATATAAGGCACTAGCATTACAAATGGTTCTCCATAAACAAATAAACATGGAAAATAAAAAAAATAAAAACATAATTATGTTATCTTTCAATAAAAATACAAATTAAAGGTTACGGCTCAATGTTTACAAAAGATTACCTTCACAAAATCCAGAAATATTCACAAAATAGCAGGTTACAAGTCACTGAATATAATCCAATATCCACAAAACATTTCCCCTTGTGATAAGTCATAATCCAAGTTTAAATCACTCATCTGAACTGAGTCGCAATGTTCCTCCTACGACTATCCCACACGCCGAACAAATATCCAATACAAATGCCGTCTCATTCTACCTCCGATCAAGTTAACAATATTTGTCATGTCAGTCTCACTACTGTCAAAGGTATCAAGAAAAATACATCCTAAAAGCAAACAAACAAGTCACCTACCAAAACACTGATCAATCATGTTAAGCCTTATTGACAATAACATTTTTCACACAATATTAAAATACTCCATAAATAAAAAATTCTGTATTTAAGCTATTTTTTTCTTTTCCTCGTTGAAATAAAGATCCATACAGAAACAAGAGGCCCATGAGGGCCTGAATCGCTCTACTGGCTGGAATGTCAATGGAATGGAAAGTGAACATGCAAGGGAATACTGAAAACACAAATCCTTTCATCCTTGCCAAATGAATTATCAGATGGCTTATATTTTATTTAATTTTAAATTAATAATTGCAACCAATTAAACAACCTACTTAAACGCCTCGGACCAATACAAATTCAAGGGGAGATAATTCTGGACTTTTTACTCTGATGTTACCCATTTTCAATAGGGTGCGAGTCCTCATTAATATAAAGACACTGAACAAGTTTGAAAAGAATCAGATGAAAACTGTGGAGTTTATCGCGTAAACAAGAAAAAGTCTTACGCACGCACCGACGCACGCACGGACGGACGGTCTAATGTAACCCATTTTCAATAGGGTTCGAGTCCTCATTAATATAAAGACACTGAACAAGTTTGAAAAGAATCGGATGAAAACTGTGGAGTTTATACCGTAAACAAGAAAAAGTCTAACGCATGCACGGACGCATGCAGGGACGGCAGACGGACGGTCTGATGTAACCCATTTTCAATAGGTCTCGAGTCCTCATTAATATAAAGACACTGAACAAGTTTGAAAAAAATCGGATGAAAACTGTGGAGTTTATCGCGTAAACAAGAAAAAGTCTAACGGACGTACGCACGGACGGACGGACGGTCTGATGTAACCCATTTTCAAAAGGGTTCGAGTCCTCATTAATATAAAGACTGAACAAGTTTGAAAAGAATCGGATGAAAACTGTGGAGTTTATCGCGTAAACAAGAAAAAGTCTAACGGACGCACGGACGCATGCAGGGACGGCAGACGGACGGTCTGATGTAACCCATTTTCAATAGG
>VMBQ01001928.1:39026-55428 GCA_007657795.1 Dreissena rostriformis | reverse complement strand
GGTCATGAGCAATGTCCCTATGAAGTTTCATGATCCCAGGCCTAAGCGTTCTTGAGTTATCATCCGGAAACCATTTTCCTTTTTCCAGTCACTGTGACCTTGACCTGTGACCTTGACCTTTGACCTAGTGACCTCAAAATTAATAGGGGTCATCTACCAGTCATGACCAATGTCCCTATGAAGTTTCATGATCCCAGGCGTAAGCGTTCTTGAGTAATCATCCGGAAACCATTTTCCTATTTCCAGTCAACCATTTTACTGCTTCAGGTCACTGTGACCTTGACCTTTGAACTAGTTACCTGAAAATCAATATTGGTCATCTGCCGGTCATGACCAATGTCCCTATGAAGTTTCATGATCCCAGGCGTAAGCGTTCTTGAGTAATCATCCGGAAACCATTTTCCTATTTCCAGTCAACCATTTTACTGCTTCAGGTCACTGTGACCTTGACCTTTGAACTAGTTACCTGAAAATCAATATTGGTCATCTGCCGGTCATGACCAATGTCCCTATGAAGTTTCATGATCCCAGGCGTAAGCGTTCTTGAGTTATCATCCGGAAACCATTTTCCTATTTCCAGTCACTGTGACCTTGACCTGTGACCTTGACCTTTGACCGAGTGACCTCAAAATCTATAGGGATCATCTGCCAGTCATGATCAATGTACCTATGAAGTTTCATGATCCTAGGCCTAAGCGTTCTTGAGTTATCATCCGGAAACCATCTGGTTGACGGACCGACAGACCCACATTTGCAAAGCAATATACCCCCTCTTCTTCGAAGGGGGGCATAAATATTCTGTAAATATTCTGTCAAATATTCTGTCTTATATTTGTCAAATATGCTGTCAAATATTCTGTTTAATAATCTGTCTAATAATCTGTCATATATTCTGTCTTATATTCTGTCAAATATAATGTCTAAGATTCTGTCATATATTTTGTCAAATATGCTGTCTAAATATCTGTCAAATGTGCTGTCTCATATCCTGTCAACTTTTATGTCAAACATAATGTTTAATATTATGTATAATATCCTGTCTAATATTCTGTCAAATATTCTGTCAAATATTCTGTCTAATATTCTGTCAAATATTCTTTCAAATATTCTGTGTAATATTCTGTCAAACATTCTGTCTAATATTCTTTCAAATATTCTGTTTGATATTCTGTCTTATATTCTGTCAAATATTCTGTCTAATATTCTCTCTTATATTCTGTCAAACATTGTGTCAAACATTATGTCAAACATTTTGTCAAATATGCTGTCAAATATTCTGTCAAACATTCTGTCTATGATGCTGTCTACTATTTTGTCTACTATTCTGTCAAAAATGCTGTCAAACATTCTGTCTTTAATTCTGTCTAATATTCTGTCAAACATTCAGTCACACATTCTGTCAAATATGCCGTCAAACATTCTGTCTTATATTCTGTCAAATATTCTGTCTAATATGCTGTCTAATATTCTGTCTAATATTCTGTGTTATATTCTGTGCTATATTCTGGCAAACATTCTGTCAAATATTCTGTCAAACATTCTGTCAAATATTTTGAAAATTTTCTGTCTTATATTCTGTCTTATATTCTGTCAAACATTCTGTCAAATATTCTGTTTAATATTCTGTCAAATATTTTGTCAAACATTCTGTCAAATATTCTGTAAAATAATCTGTCACATATTCTGTCAAATATTCTGTCAAATGTTCTGTAAAACATTCCGTCAAATATTCTGTCAAATATTCTGTTTAATACTTTGTCTAATATTCTGTAAAACATTCTGTCTAATATTCTGTCAAACATTCTGTCTAATAGTCTGTTAAATATTATGTCAAACATTAGAGGTATAATGTCTGGTCAAATATTCTGTCAACCATTCTGTCAAATATTCTGTCTAACATTCTGTCTAACATTTTGTCTTAAATTCCGTCTCATATATTATACTAAAACAGTAATTGCTTTGTTTAGTTTATAGGGCGCCATAAAAGGAAACATTTATTCCCAAAAGTTCATAATTGGACTGACAAAATTCCCAAAACTTGAGTGACAAATTCCTGATATAAAGGACATGTGAATACAAAGTGCAAATCAATAAAAATATTGAAAAATAAATTCATTTATACGTTTTATAAACCCAATTAAATTTAATAAGTATAATCATTATAGAAAATGTATCCTTTTCTTAAACATCATTGATCAAGTTATATGTTACATTAAGATTGGTAAGACATTAACAGGCATAAGAAGTGTTACATCTAAAATTGAGATTGTTTTTTGTGTGGTAAAAATTAGAAATTATTTATGATAAATTTTTGCATTTTTTTTAATGAATAGGCAAAAATATAATAGCAAATTAGATCGAGTATAATATATTGTTAAATATAATCAGATCTTAATACATTCAACTGGTATAAAATAATGTTCATTTAATTTTGCCATAATTTTCAGTATTTGCCATAGTGACCATGCACAAATCAGTTTTGTAGTTTTAAGGTTATTTTCACTGACAAAAATATGTGGTGGTATATGATCACATTATTCACGCAACAGATTTTAATAATAAACTAGAGTTTTGTCACAGACGTGACATTTACCCCCACATGCTGCATTGACACAGAATATTTTGCATGCTGTCTTCACAAAACAAGAGATTACTGAAGCTAATTCATGGCGATTTTTGAGAATTATTATGCCATTATAATTTATGGCCATTTTGACCTTTGAACTCTTGAATTCTTTAGCATGACACACCCTCCAATGACTGTGAACAAAATTAATGTAAACAGTCATTTCAAAATCTCACAATGAATGACATAGTTATGGCCTGGACAAGCTCATTTATGGCCATTTTTGACTTTTGAACTCCAAGTGTGACCTTGACCTTGGAGATATCGACATAATTCTTTCGCATGACACACTGTCCAATGATTGTGAACAAATGTAACGAGTAATTTTAAAATCTCACAATGAATGACATAGTTATGGCCCAGACAAGATCATTTATGACCATTTTTGACCTTTGAACTCAAAGTGTGACCTTGACCTTGGAGATATCAATGTACTTCTTTTGCATGACACACCGTCCAATGATGGTGAACAAATGTACCAAGTCATTTTAAAATCTAACGATAAATGATATAGTAATGGTCCGGACAAACTTTCGGTTTAAAACCCACTAAGTGACCCCGTGACCTAGTTTATGACCCGGCATGACCCATATTCAAACTTAACTTAGACATTATCTAGATACAACTTCTGATCAAGTTTGGTTAAGATCGGATGAAATTTTCGAGACAGACCAACCGACCGACAGACAGACCGACAAAGTGACTCCTATATAGCACCCATTACCAATGGTAATGGGGGTATAATTATGGGTCATGGTGTAATACGAATCTTGTTTTTGAGAATTTTAATTGGCGAAAATAGAAGATCCGAAGAGACACATAATAATCATTTTGTCCTGCAGATGTTTAAGTCAAAAATGACATCAGTATTTATTTGTACACTGATTTTTTTTTAAAAGACATTTATTGTTTATTATGTTCATTGCCCAGCACCCCATTCACAATGAAATCAATATACCAATTTTCCGCCTAGACTGAATTTTCATTAGAAGAGACTTCCTCTACTGGTAAAAATTCAATTAAAGCGGCAAGTGTCGTCCCTGATTAGCCTGTCTCGGACAATTCTTTACGAACATGCATCAAGCCCCAGTTTCCAAGAGCCACTAGCTCAAATGTTTGTTGTTGTTCTTAATTTAATTTAAAGTCAATTGGATTATTGTATGGATTGTTTCTAAGTTAGCAATAGTGGTACTACTTTAGCCATGAAATCCCAGTAGCACAGTCACACTTGACACCGAACCCAATCATCATGAAAGTTGAGTGGTCATATGGTTCAGGTTGCAACACTCATTATCAGTTTATCTCTGTTTAAATCTGTGGCTAAATGTAAAATGAATATATTAAAGTGTTGTTTGGTAACTTGTATCTTTTTCAATTCTTACTTTTCTGACAAATTCAAACGCCCTTGATCAACAACAATCGTTGATCGTTAAACGTGGTCGATGTTTGAAAATCATTGCCACAGACATTGTTGTTATTTCAATATGCCAGCATATAGTCATGTGATATATTTATAATTCAAATGAGGCTACAGAATTCCTACGGTAAATTGATCAAAGATTGAGGCACTAATATAAATCTTTTAACGCTGGGCCATTGTTAAAATAAATATCTATATTGAAATAGTGTCTCAAAATCACGGCAAAACTCAAACAAAAATACAAATAAATTATCAAGTAATTTAAAATAGTGAGTGTAAACACGGAATCATGTGAATTTGGAAAAATAAAACTTGGAATGGATTGGTTTTTTTTGTTTTTTTTTCACAAATAGAACTGCTCATTTCATGTTTTGAATGTATTTTTTTTAAATAATCTGTCAAGACTTTGAGTATAATAAACACTTTTTCAAGACTTTCTCATTAACAGTAATTATATTTTGTTATCATTTTAACTGCAACTGTGTTCAGTGCCATGCTCGGACTCACGGATGCAGTGATGCATGCATGCACATGATTCATTTTATGAGAATTAAAATAAAATCTATAATTAAATTTCCAGTTGTGTAGTAAAATCAAATTAAATTATGCATTTATATAATTTTTATGCAAGTGTCTATTTTACTTATAAGTTGTCAAAATAAATAAATACAACAGGTAAAATTGCATATTATGCAGACACAATGCATACATTATTTGATAATTTAGTGTGCTTTTATCACAAAACTGTTGGGCAGTTGTATTTTAAAAAAAATCCATAAAAAAAAGAAACTGGACACAGTTTGAAAATGCAAATGATATAATGTAAAACATTTTCTTTTAAAAAAATATGGAAAAAAGCTTATTATACAATAATAAGTATACATGTATTAATAATATTACAAAAACACATTCAGAACAAAAACTAAACAGTTTTGTGTGTGAAAATAAGAACAAGAGGCCCATGAGGGCCTGAATCGCTCTACTGGCTGGAATGTCAATGGAATGGAAAGTCATCATGCAAGGGAATAATGAAAACACAAATCCTTTCATCCTTGCCAAATGAATTATCAGATGGCTTATATTTTATTTAATTTTAAATTTATAATTGCAACCAATTAAACAACCTACTTAAATGCCTCGGACCAATACAAATTCAAGGGGCGATAATTCTGGACTTTTTACTCTGATGTAACCCATTTTCAATAGGGTTTGAGTCCTTATTAATATAAAGACACTGAACAAGTTTAAAAAGAATCGGATGAAAACTGTGGAGTTTATCGCGCAAAGAAGAAAAAGTCTAACGCACGCACGGACGGACGGACGGTCTAATGTAACCCATTTTCAATAGGGTTCGAGTCCTCATGAATATAAAGACACTGTACAAGTTTTAAAAGAATCGGATAAAAACTGTGGAGTTTATGGCGTAAACAAGAAAAAGTCTACACACGCACGGACGGACGGTCTAATGTAACCCATTTTCAATAGGGTTCGAGTCCTCATTAATATAAAGACACTGAACAAGTTTAAAAAGAATCGGATGAAAACTGTGGAGTTTATCGCGTAAACAAACAAAAGTCTAACGGACGCACACACGGACGGACGGACGGACGGTCTGATGTAACCCATTTTCAATAGGGTTCGAGTCCTCATTAATATAAAGACACTGAACAAGTTTGAAAAGAATCGGATGAAAACTGTGGAGTTTATCGCGTAAACAAGAAAAAGTCTAACGCACGCACGGACGCACGCACGGACGGCAGACGGACGGTCTGATGTAACCCATTTTCAATAGGGTTTGAGTCCTCATGAATATAAAGACACTGAACAAGTTTGAAAAGAATCGGATGAAAACTGTGGAGTTTATCGCGTAAACAAGAAAAAGTCTAACGCATGCACGGACGCACGCAGGGACGGCAGACGGACGGTCTGATGTAACCCATTTTCAATAGGGTTCGAGTCCTCATGAATATAAAGACACTGAACAAGTTTGAAAAGAATCGGATGAAAACTGTGGAGTTTATCGCGTAAACAAGAAAAAGTCTAACGCATGCACGGACGCACGCAGGGACGGCAGACGGACGGTCTGATGTAACCCATTTTCAATAGGGTTCGAGTCCTCATGAATATAAAGACACTGAACAAGTTTGAAAAGAATCGGATGAAAACTGTGGAGTTTATCGCGTAAACAAGAAAAAGTCTAACGCACGCACGGACGCACGCACGGACGGCAGACGGACGGTCTGATGTAACCCATTTTCAATAGGGTTTGAGTCCTAATGAATATAAAGACACTGAACAAGTTTGAAAAGAATCGGATGAAAACTGTGGAGTTTATCGCGTAAACAAGAAAAAGTCTAACGCACGCACGGACGCACGCACGGACGGCAGACGGACGGTCTGATGTAACCCATTTTCAATAGGGTTTGAGTCCTCATGAATATAAAGACACTGAACAAGTTTGAAAAGAATCGGATGAAAACTGTGGAGTTTATCGCGTAAACAAGAAAAAGTCTAACGCACGCACGGACGCACGCACGGACGGCAGACGGACGGTCTGATGTAACCCATTTTCAATAGGGTTTGAGTCCTCATGAATATAAAGACACTGAACAAGTTTGAAAAGAATCGGATGAAAACTGTGGAGTTTATCGCGTAAACAAGAAAAAGTCTAACGCATGCACGGACGCACGCAGGGACGGCAGACGGACGGTCTGATGTAACCCATTTTCAATAGGGTTCGAGTCCTCATGAATATAAAGCCACTGAACAAGTTTGAAAAGAATCGGATGAAAACTGTGGACTTAATCGCGTAAACAAGAAAAAGTCTAACGGACGCACGCACACACACACGGACGGACGGAGGACGGAAACCACACCATAATTATATTAAATTAACCTTTCATTATGACCCTGCTCAACATGTGGAATGTCCTTAAATGTTCAGCAGATATTGGAAACATTAAAGAAAGTAATAATAGTAATGAAATGTGGTTTGCAAAAATGGGTCTTTATGCATGTGCATTAAGTGTCGTCCCAGATTAGCTTCCGCCTTAATTGCCTAAATTATCTTTGTGAAAAGATCTGCTTTAAAAGAAAACTGCAGACTGCACAGGATAATCTCGAATGACACTTTACGCACATGCATTAAGTCCCGTACTTCCAGAGAGGGGCATTTATAAATTGTAGACCTCAACCCCAATACCTTAATAAATAAGGCATTGACATAACCTATTTGTTTGCCATAAAAATATCAACATGGAAAATACAAAATCTTTAAACAAATAAAATTATGTCATCTGTCTATACCAATATTAATGAAATATAAGCTCAAAGATTACCTTCTCGAAATCCAGAAATATTTACACAGTAGCCACAGTTTAAAAGTCACTGAATGAGAATTGTCATTATAATCCAATATCCACAAAACATTTCCCCTTGTGATAAGTCATAATCCAAGTTTAAATCACTCATCTGAACTGAGTCGCAATGTTTCTCCTACGTCTATCCCACACGCCTTACAAATATCCAAAAAAAATGCCTTATCATTCTACGTCCCGATCAATTTAACAATAATTGTCAAGGCAGTCTCCTTACTATCAAATCTTTTACGAAAAATGCATTTGTAACCTTAAAGCAAACAAACATGTCACCTACAAAAACAGTGATCAGTCATGTTAAGCATCATTGACGATAACACAATATTAAAATTCTTCATTTATATATTTTTTTTTATTTAAAGCTATTGTTGTTTTTCCTCACTGAAATAAAGATCCATACAGTTAACATGTTAACATTCAAACTTTCAGGCAACTGCATTTAGGCCAACATGCTTAATTTTATAGAAATGCCAATCAATGTAATCAGTAAACATGAATGTTAAAATCTAATTTATTATATTTCTTTTAACTCAATCCGACCCAATGCAAACTTTAAACTTCTCCGCTCTGTATCAGGTGTGTTTAATTTTTGGTAGACTACCTAGAGCTTCTAATGACCTTAAATTACAGTTAATATAAGGTACAGCAATAGGATTGAATACCGTAATTCTAGTGGGATTAAAGAGGTTTTATTATGTTACACTTGAATAAATCAAAATGACAGCTTATTCAACAAACGTCATGATATGAATGAAATATATGATTGATGTATTCCCCATTTTTGGCATTATAAATGTAAAGAAACTAACTTACTAATAAACCTCTTCTGGTTTCGTTACACTGCTTTAGCTTTTTTTTGTCCCCACCTCCATCACCACCTACCCCATCATCATCATCAAAGCAAAACTTAACTCCAAAAGTTAAATGTGTAAGATAACTCTTGCGTATATTCACCGAGTGCCTGGTTATATAACCACAGTGTTTTTTTCAACATTTTGGGAATGGGGCCGGGTCCCTTTGGATTGGGAAAAATCGCGGCGTTTAGACTAAAATTGGGAAATAAGTGTTCTTGACAATCTTGTTATTTTGGTAACAAATGCTTCAAAATTGATAATAGAAGTGTTTTCATTTTTTTATTTATACAGTTCAACTTATAGAGATGGATGGGAAATGGACTAAATCTTGAGGTCTATTAAAACATTTTTTGTTTAAACCTTCAATTGGGAATGTTCAGGTCCCATTTGGGAAAATATATTCCTTTTTCCATTGGGAATGGGGCCGTTTACCGGCCCCGATTTTAAACGGAAAAAAAACACTGAACCATATACCCACTGCACTGTTGGTCATTGTCCATATGGTATAACTTCTTGAGTAGTCTTCATAGTTGTCCATCAAGATTCAACAAGTTTTCAAAACTTAAAGATCATAACCTGAGTACATAACAAGAATAACAAGGTATGTGTTTGTGAACACAATGCACAATGTCCCCTTTTGAGCGATTTTGACCCATATATTTGACATTTGACTTTGAAGGATGACCTGGTGCAGTTTAAAAAAAACAAAACACGGGCGATTTGTAAAACATGCATGCCACCCATATGGGCTGTCGGTTGTAGTGGCAGCCATTGTGTGAATACGTTTTTTGTCACTGTGAACTTTACCTTTGACCTAGTGACTTGAAAATCAATAGGGTTCATCTCCCAGTCATGATTAATGTACCTATGAAGTTTAATGATCATAGGCCTAAGTATTCTTGAGTTATCATCAGGAAACCATTTAACTTTTTTTGAGTCACTATGACCTTAACCTTTGACCTAGTGACCTGAAAATCAATAGGGGTNTAAACTTGAAACTTGAAACTTGTTTATTTGCTTAAACGCCGATTACTATGAAAATACATATTCAATGGCGTTTTACAATAAGCTAAAAATGAAACAATTTAAACAAGACATAAATAATAAACCAATGATAAATCTGGTAAAAGGGATCAAATCAAGGTTAGTTAAAACATTGAACCATATACAGTATTTCGATTAAAATATATAAGCGAGCATAATCTAAGAAAAGTGCATAAAAATCACGAACATAATAAAGCAATGATAAACCTAGTACAAGAGATAAAATAAGGATAAGTTAAAACATTAAACGAGATACAGTATTTCGATTAAAATATATAAGCGGGCATTATATCAGAAAAGTGCATAAAAATCACGGAAAAGGTGAGTTTTTAAATTTTTCTTAAAAGATTCTAAGGAATCCGATTGTCTTAGATCCTGAGGCAAGGAATTCCAAAGTCTTGGCCCAGCGGTACTGAAGCTCCTGTCACTGAATGTCTTTCGCTTATTGAACGGAACGTCATATGAAGCCATGTTTGAGCCGCATGACCGCAAACCTTGTCTGTTTGGACTATGTTTCGTGAGAAGTTCAGTGAGGTAAGCCGGGGCCTCATCATTTGAGCACTTGTACATGAATGTAAGTAGTTTGAAGACTATCCTTGCTTTGATCGGCAACCAGTGCAACTCATATAACGCTTGCTTCGAACTGTCAAACTTGCTTCGTTGTAAAACCAATTTGGCGCACATATTCTGAATTCGTTGCATTTTGTTGATTTCGCACTCTGCCACACCATACAGAATTAAGTTACAATAGTCAAGGTGTGATAGAACAAGGGAAACAATGAGAATTTCTGCGGACTGTCTTGTAAGATACTTTCTTATGCTTTTGATCCTAAAATAGTTTAGCATGGCAGAACGACATTTCATGGATACATGTTTTTTGAAACTAAGGGATTCGTCAAGGAATGCACCAAGGTACCGAATAGTTGGCTCTCGCTGGATTATGTCCCCTGCGATGTTTATTTCATTCGTATGGATTTTCTGGAGCTGTTGTCGACTACCAAAGAGAATAAACTCAGTTTTTGATGTGTTCATTTTTAATTTATTTGCATTCATCCAGTGGTTAATAGTAAAAGCGGATTTTTCAAGTTCCGTGATTGCGTACTTTTCATTTGAAGAGGATGGTCTAAAAGTCGTCTTGGCAATATGATCATCAGCAAACCCATAAACTGAGACATTTGCTGGAATGACATCAAATACAGTTCCAGCATATGCAAGATATAACCATGGACCTAAACAACTTCCTTGTGGTACACTGCACTGCAGGGGGCGCGCCGTTGACCGTCCGTCATTCACATGAACAGTGCAACAACGATCCCTCAAATATGAGTTCATCCACGTAAGTGGGGCGTCTTGAAGACCATAATGGGCCTGCAGCACGTCAACCAAAATGTCGTGGTCCACGGTATCAAAGGCTGCACTCAGGTCAATGTCGATCATGGCTGTTACTTCCTGGTTTTCCATGCCTGCCAATATGTCATTGACGAGCCTCAGTAAGGCAGATGCTTGTGTGCGTCAACATGTACATTTAAACGAAGTAGCACTGCTTTTTCAATCAGTTTTGAGAGAAAGGCCAGATTACTCACAGGTCTATAATTTGAAAGATTGAGATCTAAGCCAGCCTTTTTGAGAAGTGGGCGAACAATTGCGTGTTTGAATGTACTTGGAAACACTCCTTGTCGCAGTGATGCACCATCATGATGCATTTTGTGTAATAGAAGAAACCACACTGTGGTTAAATTGATATCTTATTATATTGCTATTTTAACGTAGAAATTAATGAATTAATACATTCAGTCACTTAGTGCAAAATCATTAGGACTAGTTGCTCATATATGTGGTTTGTGGTAGAATTTAAATACAAATTCATATAATCCAGTTATTTTGACATATGGTGAAAATGCATATATTCTATAGAAAAGTTTCTGAAATGCTCCTGTACACCAGAGATCTTTGTTTTCAAATAATGGTTATAAATGGACAAATGAGCCCCGCTCTGGGAAAACTGGGTTAAATGCATGTGCATAAAGTGTCATCCCAGAAAGCCTGTGCAGTCCACACAAGCTAATCTTGGATGACACCTTTTTGGAACTTTTCGTTTAAAGGAAGTCTCTACTAAATAAAAATCCAGCCTATGCAGAATGTCATCCCTGATAGTCCTTTTGCTGACTGCACCGGCCTATCAAGGACAACACTTTACGCACATGCATTTAGCCCTGTTTTTCTAGAGCGAGGCTCCGTTATTCATTTTGTTCTTGAGTGAAGCACTGATGATGATATCATTCCCGTTTTTGTCTTACATAATATGTTCATACATGTATCCCCACTCCTGGATCCCCTTGTGACATATCAAATGTCTTTAACATAAATTCATGATGATTGAGATTTCAAAACATTTTGCATGGTTGAATGCTCAATTGANACTAAACTGATGATATCTGCAACATTATAGGAGGGAAGTAATGGCAATGTGTCAGATATACAATAATTGCTAGTGTTTGGCCAGATTTGCATCATAAAGCATGAGTTTATTATCCCAAAGTGACAGGTGAAAAATGTAAAGAGGGTACTAATTTTTGTATCCAGATATTTCTTTCTAAACAAATGAGCCATGCTCTGGAAAAAATGGTTTACCCTTTGCATGCTGGGAAATTTGTCATCTGCTAAAATGTCGTCTGCTGAATTTCTAAAATTAGCATTTTCTTTGATTTTTTTTCAAATAATACTATCAGAATAGCAAACAGTTTGGATCCTGATGAGACGCCACGTTATGTGGCGTCTCATCTGGATCCAAACTGTTTGCAAAGGCCTTTAAAATCCGGTTCCAGCGCTCAAAGGGTTAAATGCTTGTGGGTGAAGTACGCACAGGCTAATCAGGGACAACACTTTCCGCTTTTTATGTATTTTTTGCTTTAAGGGAAGTCTCTTATTAGCGATAATCCAGTTAAGGCGAAAAGTGTTGTTCCTTATAAGCCTTTGCCGACTTCACAGGCTAAGCTGGGATGACACTTTACGCACATGCATTAACATGGTTTTCCCAGAGCACGGCTAAAAATAAATTGTTACAATGGCAGTAATCTCTAGCATACTGTAAAATCACTAATTGTTAAGCTTGTCAGGCTTCGACCATTGCGCAAATTTATGACTTGAGCAAATATGACCAGAATATTAACAATGTTAACAGTTATCTGCTTCACAGGATACCCGTTTATATTGATCCATATGTACATGTATAGGAACATGGTACATCTGTACTTAAAATATTCCATTTAAGATTTAAAAATTAAGCAATAACTGTAATGTATTTTAAATCGCTCAAGTATAAAAATAAAAAATTGGAATTGCCAAGCTGAATCCTATTGTGTTTCTTTTGTTATGATAGAAAAGCTTGTCAAAATTGTGCTGACATGGACTGTGAACATCACATTATCTCCATGAACGTGGGCGTTTGTTTTCAATGCAATTTATAAAAGTAGCAGAAAATTCAGATCTTTACTTTAGTAAAAACGCATAATGTAAGGCAATTATGCATGCAAAGTACCCCATATTTTTACAATGTTTTCACGTTGACATATAGGTTAAGAATTTGCCCTCAAGATGTGGATCGTAATTTTAAGATGGTATATATAATTAACAAAAGGTGTCAGCTTGAAACGATGTTATACAAATTATCTGTGGTATTAGTCTAATAATGCGACAAGGACCCCTGCTACTTATTTGACATATCGAGTACCGAAAGTTGCGTGTGTTTAAAGACGTCATAATGGTGCATTCCAATGGGGTCTTGCCAGATTTGGCATGACATCCATTATTTGATTGATGAATATTCTGTTGGGGATTTTTTTTTTAATCGACATTGCGCAAGTTTAGTCCAAGCATTTATATCTTCAATTGAAATTGATTATGTGCACAGCAAATTCAACTGATTCAACAGTACAGTACAAAACAGTTTGTTATGCTTTCCAAATTTTGTGACCGTTCGTCACTTGATTGCTTTAGTGCTCTAACTACCATTTTCATTTTTTGGAGAAAAATTCATGTAAAGGTTTAACCCGTTTGTAAAAATGTGGGAGAGCAAAATGGAATGGAAAAACTTCTTCTGTGGCGACTGAATCTTGAATCCGATTACGTCATATTAAAGATCTCGTTCTCACGAACACAGCGATATAAAAAGCTCATTTTTGAAAAAAATGAAGATAGATCACTATAGCGATAAAGCGACGCGTTGTCTTACCTACTGAACACATTTTGTACCATGTAAAGAGATACTGAGTGACAAAGCGTACAGTTTGAGTAGAGTTTGACCTAAAATAAAAGAAATCAGAAACAAACATATGCACATCTTACATATTTCTGTGCATTCCTTTGTATCCGGTATCAGTTGTGGACAGGCTGGAGTGACTCCATTTCAGGAACAAATCTACACAAAGAAAAAAGTTTCCTATGTGATATGCAAGGTAAATTTTGAATAATGTGGCTATCAACTGACAAGTTTGAACAATCATATCCTTAAGTAGCATAATCAAAAACAGTTATCTGTTATAATCATGCTATAAATGGTCATTGAAAACCAATCTTGTCAAACAAGATACTTCAAGAAGCAAGCCAAATATCCATACCAGCGTCAAACCTGACATAAAATTTTAATGTAAATAAAAATAGCAATGACACTTCAAAATTCATAACAGCTACTGATCTCTGTAAAGCAGTGGACCTAGATCAGTATTATTTAAGGAATACTTACATTTCACTCTTACATTTGTTATTTGTGACAACACGAGCAAGCTTGGTCACACTCATAACAAACAACCTTCCCACACCACCATTTTGTAAGCAATGTTCAAGGGTGCATAACTCAGGAATGAGTTGATCATTTGTGCATGATAAATATCTTGCACATCTTTGCTTCATGGTGATGATATGTATTTGAAATTTCAATTTAAGCGCTTAAGGAATGTGGAGTAGTTTAATCCAGAAACTGACATTTTACTCAGACTGACAAACAGACTTACTGAAATATAACAATCTTGTTTGCGGGGTATATTTTAACGGAAAAAAAATGGAACCCTATCCCACAGTTTGTGGCAGGGGTGATGTGGGAATGTGTCTGGGATGTTACATTATCTGTTGTGAACAGCTTGAGGCAGCAACTGTCTCACTTATCTGGTACTTGCAGTCTAAGCACAAAATACAGCTGCTATCAGTATGTAATAAATATATTTGAAACATGAATGGTATCAATAATTATTTAATGAAACAATTAGTATTTCGCTTGTAAAATTCCAATAAAATACATTGTTGTGGTCACATAAGCAACTGACATCAAATGACTCCACTGATAAACAATAGGCGACGACAACAAATTTGTGTTGCATATCTATCATTATCATCATAAACACCAAAAGGTTTCATTCCAATTAAAATTCCACACTGATCAATCAATTTTATAGGTTCTATAATTTAGATTGAATGTACAAATTCAAAACAAATGAAATGATCAAATAGTTTAGAAATATCAAAAACACCATTAACAGAACTGTCAACCACAAACAAGACAATAGTTCATCAAAAATCGTCAATGACGTTATAGGCAAGCCTACAGTATAAATCATCAATATAGGTGATTAATTTTTGTGTGAATATAACTTTTATGCTGATTTCTATTGAAACTAGATGCCCGTCTGCAGCATGTCAAGCCAATTGTTAAGAATATCTGTAATCATCAAGCACAACCATCATCCCTTGTTGCACCTTTGACCTTCAAATGTGACCTTTAGTTAAATGACCTTTACACAAAGGGCACAGGGTTTGCCCTACATATGCCTTCTCCACATAGACTTGCGCATGTACCTACCTAAACTCAACCAAAGAGACAATTACATCAAGTTTTCTACAAGTAGACGCAACAATAATAAACTTGACACTGAATTGTTTGCATGTATATGGTTCACATCAGTTGTGATTAATATGTTAGTTTCATTAAAAAAACGTTTTCTTTAAATAACAAGTTTGGTAACAATTGCAATGNGCAGTATAATTAGGTATTTGTAAAAATAATCCTGATAATATCAAAATACATACACACTCATTCAAGAGTATCATACTAAGTGTCTTGTTAAATCTAATAAACAAGGATATCAGTAAAACTGATGGATGCTCCCCAATGATGCTTTGTCGATACATGGGTAAATTGTGTGGGAAAAAAAGTGTGACCTTGAGAAAATCTATTATTAGCCTAGGTGACATTGACCTTGACCCCAGTGACCTCAAACCTCATCAAAAGGTAGGGGTCCATGCAAAGTACCTACATGCCAAATATGTAAGAGATTGGTAAAATATTGAAGGCGCTATGAGAAACTAATAAAAAAGTGTTACGGAAGGTCAGTAAGGAAGGACAAACTGGCAAATATATGCTCCCCATATATATTACACAATAGATCCTTTATAACGCGATCCGTTATAACGCTGTATCCAATATAACGCGGGGGGTGCTTGGATCCCGTTTTTTCTCCAACCTTCCATTTTATGCAACAACTTCATGTATTCTCAGAAAACTTCAAAGATGGCGGCGCTCACAGCTTGATTGCTGTATTCAACAGTCCATTTAACCGATTTTAATCCCTTAGAGGTTAAACGACACTCGGCAGGCAATTGGTTTTAATCTGTTGTGTACTGTCAATAAAGATGTGAAAAACTAGCGTGTCAGTGTTTATTGTTCCGTATCAGGGTGGTTCAAAGCGCTAAAAATGCGGTATAATTACGGTACCCGTATAATTGTCAAATAAAAGTTAATTAAATGTAAAGTTGTGTAAACTATATCTGTATTATCGTTTAATATATGCTTTACATGCTTGATAAATAAAAAAGATCTTTCTGTATGTTTAATCTTTCATTACGTGTGAGAGAAATTAATTTAATAATCCAGACGATTTATTTACATGCAAACGCCGAGTAATTGTTAACAGAAATTCACTTTCATTTTTGCCCGGTTTCAGAAAGTCCCCGTGAAGCACGTTTTTTACATGACTGCATATGACGCAATAAAACATTTCTTTGTCAGGTATTGCATTTAATCTAATTTTAA